>MU377038.1:0-160676 GCA_022495195.1 Xylaria digitata
ATTATATTGTTAAATTGTATACATTTTTATATATAAAATAATCTTTTAAATCTTTTTTATTTTTTAAAACTGTTATAATATAAATATAATAAAAAAACTAACATATTTGGATTTTTTATTTAATTACAAATCTAATTGTGTTTTTTTTAAATTTTTATAATTTTTATTAATAAAGTTATTTAAAGGTTTATATATAATGTTATATAGTAGTATGTAGCAGGAGGGTGGCCCATTTAATTGGGTGGCCAAGTCAATTAAGGGATGCGTTAAATTAATTAAAAAATATATTATTTAAATTATAATATATTATATTATATATAATTTATTTAATATTTTTAATAAATAATATTAAAATTATAATTTAGTTTTAAAAAAATTATTTAAAATAATTAATAAAAAATTTAATTATAAAATAATAATATATTTTTTATTTAATTTAGCTATTTAATTAAAAAATATATTATATTAATATTATAATATTTTAATTATATTTATTATTTAATTAATTTATATATTATTTGCTTTTTAAAAACGTTTTTTAGTTTTTAAAAATGTTTTTTGCTTAAGTATATATAAAACTATTTAAGCTTATACAAGCTTGCACACTTTTGTACAAGAATTTTTATTTTTTTATTTATTATAACAATTTTGTACTATGCTACGCAAGCGTATCGATTTTAATTTATAAAAAAACTAAATAATTAACAAGTATTAAAATTATGCTTAAATTTAATTAATTTTAAATGTTTTTAATTATTATTACTTTATATTAATTAAACGTACAATTTTATATTTCTGTTTTAAAAAATAAAAGATTTTAAAAAACAAAACGCGTATTTAGTATACATTTAATTTAAACAAACAATTATTAACTTTATATTATAAGTATAAATTATTAAATTAATAGCTGTATTATTATTTAATTTGCAATAGTTTTATTATTTTTTTGCACAATATTATAATAATTTAAAAATAGTTAAAAATTTATTGTTAATACTTAATTAAAGTTGTATAAACATGTTAAAACAAATTATAAGCTTTTTTTAATATTAAAAAAGATATGCAAAATTTGATTTGTTAACTTAGATTTTAAAACTTTGTTATATATATATATTAACGTTACTATTTTTTACTTTGCAATATAATATTTAAAGTTTATTAAAAATTTTATAAACTTGCGATTTAATAACGTTTATAAAAAATATATTAACGTTATAAAAGTTAAACTTGCTTTAAATTAAATTATATTTTATTAATAAATACGCATTTTAAACTAGCAAAATATAGGTTTAAAATTTATGCTAGTATTAATATACATTTATAATTTATTACTTAGTTTTATATAAAGTTTTCTGCTATTATTGCATAATTAGTTTTTACTTAATATATACAAATAATAAAAAATTATAACTATATTTTTTTTGTTATTTAATTAAATTAAAATAGCAAAACTTTAATAATAATAATAGCATATTTTTTATTGTTTAAAGCATTTTAAAATTATTGCTACTTTTAACAATTTTTATTAAAAAAATTTAAAACAGTATAATTTAATAAACTTTAAGCAAATATTTTTTTAAGCAATATTATATAATTTATTATTTATAGCAATAATAATAATAATATATAAAATAGTTTATTACAATAAAGTAGTTGTTAATTATTTAGCAAAAGTATATAAAATTAACAAATTAAAAGCTTGTAAAACAAGTTATAAAAAAACTATATTTTGTTTTAGCATATATATATTTATATTAATTTATATAAGCTTATATATATATATGCTAACAAATATTAAAAATATTTTAATATATTTAAAAATATAAAGCTTTAAAGCTTTAAATACAAAAAAAACTATATTGCTTTATTATATATTTTTATGCTGCTTATTTGTTATAAAAGCTTTAAATTTGTATAGCTTTAAAATAGTTATTATATACAAAGTTAGCAAATTAAGCTTTATGTTATTTTTAATATTTTTTATAAACTTTATACTATGTTTAACCTAGCAAAAAGCTTTATTAATTGCTATATTTTTTTAAATAAAAAACAATAAGCTAAATTAATAAAGCTTATAAATGTTAATAATATTAATTTAAATACTTATTTGCTAAAAATTATAATATAAATTTGTAATTGTTTAACTGCTTTATATTTAAATTGTTTATTATTAAGTGCATTATTTATTAACTAAACTTTATATATTTTTAAATATTAACAACTTAAAAACAATTTAAAACAATATACTTTATATAAAAAAATGCTAAAAATAAAAAAGCTAGTTAAACTTATAAAAAGTTAAAACAAGTTTAAACAAAAGCTTTAAGCTATTAATATTATTTTATTAAACTTGTACAACTTTAATAAAAATAATAAAATTAATAATTGTATATAAATATAAAAATATATTTTAATTTAAACTATTTATTAAGTTAATATAAATAATAATATATAAACTATTTTTTTAAAAATAAAAAAAAGCTTAGTAATAAAAGCGCTAAAGATTAGCTGCGCTTATATAAAATAAATTAGTTTTTATTAGTATTAGCTGCAAGCTTATTTTATTTAGCTGCAAGCTTATTTTATTTAGCTGCATTTTATATATATAATAATAAACTAAAGTAATTATATTTGCTTTTGCTTAAAATTAAAAGTATTATATTAAATAAAACATTTTTTTAAAGCGATTTTTTTTTTATTAGCTTATTTAAAAATGTTTATAGTTTTATAAAACTAGCTATTATTAATTTTTGTTTAATCTTGTTTACGCTTTTTTGTTTTTGTTTAATTAAAAATAATTTGTTTATAATTTTAAGTTTTTTGTTTGTTTTTAAGCTTGTTAAAGCTAATAATAACTTAAAAAATAGTTTGGCTTAACGTTTTTTACTTTTTTTAAGTTTTATAAAAAATTTTTTAAAAAAAACTTGTTAAAAATAATATAAATTAATTGCAAACTTATTTTTTGTTATATTATTATTTGCAGCTTTAATATTTATAAGCTAAATTAAATATAAAGAATTTATAATTAATTTAATAACAAAACTTTTATTACTAGTTATAACAAATGTAACTAATTTATAATTATAATTTTTTATATATAAGTTTAAAATTGCTTAATTTAATTTTAAATATTAAATAAGTTCTTTATAATTATTAAAAACTTAGTTAATTAAAACATTATAAACAAATAATACTTTTATTTATTTGATTTTTTTAATAATTTTATATATAAAAGTACTAATTAAATTAAGTACTTTAAATTTAATAAAAATGTTAACAGCAACATTATTAACAACGTTTTGTTTTATTTTGCTTATTAATATAATACTTTGTTGTTAATTTGTTTATATAAAAACAAAAGCTTTGTTTACTTGTTTTAAAATAATTAGTTAAAATGTAGCTTTAAAAGCAGTTAAAGCAGGTGTTAAAATAAAACATATAAGTTAAATTAAAGTTTTTTTAATTAAAAGTTAAATAAAAAAACTATTTATAAAGTTGATAATAATAATAAAAATAAAATATGTTTTTTATAATAAGACTTTGCAATTAAAACAAGCTTTAATAAATAGCGTTACACAAATAAGCTTTTAATAATTAATAATATAAGTTATTATAAAGCTAGTAAAAAATAATTAATATTTTTCAAAAGTAATAAAGTTTAAACAAGCATATATAAGCTTAATTAGGTTTAAAATAATATATTTAGTAAAATTAAATATTGTATAAAAAAATTGTGCTTATACTGTATACTTGTACTAAAGTGGTTTTTAAAGTGGATTAAGATTTGCTTATTATTATATTGGGGTATACTTATATATTAAAAAATCGTTTTTGAACAGTTAGCCCTCTCGGACTCCGTAGTCTGGCTCAGAAACTAGCCCAGCTGAACTGGTTCAAGGTGGGGGTGGCTGATACTTATTCTCATCGTGGGCTAATTAACTGACTCAGCTCTTTCTGCACTCACCAACAGATCCATCCATTCATGCCGATCCCATTATCACTATGCTCCGAGCTGCTTACCACTCATTGGAGAAGTCATGAACGATATCAAGCGGTTCAATAATCTTGGCCGGGGCTTCTATAATTATAAAGCTCAAGTGTGATGGTGGGATGCATCAATAATCAACCAACCCCAAATTTGTGATGGGAGGGAAACAATTGAAAATACTACAAGAATTAAAAAAAATAATAAGAATATTATCTAATGTCTTGACGGTTCCTATCGACATGATGAAAATGACTGGTCCGGGTAGTTTTATCCTCCCTCTCCCTCTCCCTCTCTCTTTCTTTTTGCTATAATTGCTTTCGTCATCGCTTGTTATCAGGGCCTCACAAGTTAGTTACCAAACCAGGATGATTTCAGCACAACTCCCATCTAGGAATACTACCCTGTGCCGAGTCTAATCAAGATACCTAGGTAGGTATGGGTATTAACGCTACCTACATAGGTCCCTACGTGGGTACCTTAGGTAAAAATACGACCGCATCTCCCGTCCAACAACAACAACTTCTCACCATTCATACCAAGTATTATTACCAGTACATGTGTGGATGAGATCAGGTCACATCCTACCTTCCACAGTAGTGTGTCACCTACAGAGCGCGATACTGAAAATATCCTCAACGATAAATACAAATATCTTCAAGTTACATCGGGCGATGCGAAAGCTCAATACCTAGGTAGACACTTAGTGTATCGCATATGCACACGTGCGTGGGCTAATTAATTAATTTGCTTGCACCCGAGTCAGAGCTGATCAGCACTCATCCGATATCCGATCAAGTGTTTGCGCCCAGACGCTTAGCTCTGCTTCGTGGACCGATGTTAGCTTTCCCGAGCCTATGGTACCTATCCATGATATCTGCGTGTCCTAGAAGCATGTGGCGAGAGAAATGCGAGTCTACGGCATGGTCTAAACATGCCGCAATGTACACTACTGTGTAGTCTAGACCGACAACTCACGAGATTCACCACACACACATCGTCTGATCGCAAAGCTCCGACATGATCAATTTGCCAAGTTTCCTACCGCCGTTCCAGACCACGCCCTCTTCAACCCTGCCGTCATTGCTCGGACACCGAACGGTTCTGCCAAAACACCAAACATTCCCGGCAATACGGATTTACTCCCCCAAACTAGCAATCTAATCTAGTCTAGTACCTAATTTAGTAGATCAATGTATTCTTGACTACCCCGTTGGCCCATCCCCTGCGCTGCTTGTACCCCTGCAGCGTTTCCTTGAGCATGGCCTCATAGTCAAAGTGCCAGATCTTGAAGGTGCGGTCTTTCATCTCCTCGAAGACCGTTTCGGCTTTGGTAATCTTGGTGTCGTCGGCCCACTCCGCCTGTTGGTGCATGTCGCATACCCGTCGGCTGCTGTTGACTAGCCATTGGCTGCGCGTACGCCGTACCGCGTCGTATGTCCGGAAAGCCGCCGTGATGGCCTTCGCTTTGTTCTCCGGATGCTCACGAGTCTCAGCCACTACCTCTCGCATCAGTGTTGATAGGCACAGCGCATCTTCAATACCCTGGCCCGCGCCGGCTCCGTGGTGGGGGCTCGTCGCATGCGCCGCGTCGCCCGCCAGGCATAGTCGATCATTGTTGTATTACGGGACTGGGTACTCCCAGAGGTCGAAGATGGCCCATTTGCTCACCGTGTCGGGGAACCGCTCAATGAGATCGCGCACTGGCGCACACCAGCCCTCGAACGCTGCCTTGACGTCGTCCCGCGTGCCTACCGCCACTGTCTGCGAATCGTCCGGCCACTTATTGGGATCTCGAACAAAGGCTACCGCATTGATCGTGGTGTTGTTAGCCACCGGATAGTGCAGCAGGTTCGCATTTGGCCCGACATGGTTGTGTTGGTTCGTGGCCTTGTATTCGCCGAGGGCCTCGATGGCTTGGGCTATGGGAATCAAGGTCCGATACGCCACGCAGTGTGAGTAGCTGGGGCGCGAGGCAGGGTTATCTTCGCCTAGGAGGATCTGTCGTACGCGCGACTTGACACCATCGCAACCGATCACTACAGTTCTTACGTTAACACATAATCTACAGTAAAAAGTGTGCGGGGTAGCTTATGATCTATATCGTGATATAACATACCAGCATCTGCTTCGGCAGTTGTACCATCTCGGAATCTAAGCAGGAGCTTCTGGTCCTCTCCTCTATCCTCAATTGTTTCGAGTCGCTTCTTAAGCTCAACCACCTCAGGGGGGATACACTTGACGAGGGACTCTAGGAATTGGTCACGTCGATATCCCTCAAAACCTCGCGGGCCAGCACTCAGTTTATAGAACAAGCGCTGTTTGCGAGGGTCCTCGCGGTGGCGTTCGTATCCGTCAATCCAGCGCAGGTAATCGTCCGGATCCTCAGCACCGCCATTGGATGTCGCAACAGAGCCGCTTGAACGTAGTGCCACGGGAATTGACGGGTCGATCAAGTTCATGCATCGAATGACATTAGCCATGAAGGCGATGCCAGCACCGACCTCGCGAAAGCCCTGGGCTTGCTCGTATACTTTGACCTTGACTCCAACACGGAGCAGGCCAAGAGCGAGAACGAGTCCGACGATGCCACCTCCTACGATGACAATTTCAGGCTCTCCGCCTGGTGAGCTTGGGTTTGTAGTAGTACTCATGATTCAGAGTAAGAAACCTTAAGTTCAAATTGCCACACTCGGAGGCATACAATTCAAGAGTTGAGAAACAGGATTTTGACACGGCTGGACTTAGTGTCAAAGAGCAGCCAGAATCTTATTTGGTAAAGAGAGTCCTAATCAAAATCTAATAAAATAAGATAATAGCTCATCCAGTCGCTTAAAAGAGAGACGTCGCGTTTCTAGTCGTACGTGTTGGTTAAGCCACATCACGGGATAATCCAAGTTCGCCTAAGGGGTACAATATCGCAGTTTATCCTTTCCCCAAGATCGGGTTATTACAAGGCCAAGGACTACATTCTGTAAGCTTTCTAGTTCCGTGGAAATGCCCCGTGCCGAGATCCTTTATCACAGGCTCGGGGTTTTCAATAACCTCCTACCACTTTGACTATGCTACATGAGATCAGATTCTCTCTGGGTCAGGTAAGTCTTCCATGGGATAAAAATTGTGAAAGACTACTTCCGAACTTACGACTGAACGTGGAATTTGTAATGACTGGAAGTCCCTGTAGGATGGTCCTTGGGTATGGGTAATGTTGTCACTTCGGCTCGGAGAAACTTGACGCTGTGCGCTTCGCCGACTCAGCTCTAGCCACATTGATCTACTTGAATACCTGTAAGATGTCCCAGTCTTACAGATTCGAGCCTGTTTTTTCTTACCATTCTCTGCATCGTTAGTGGCTAGCCATGACACACCAAGCTATCATGGCGTTGAGAAGCCCCGGTAGCTCTATAAACAATCGGGGCAGCTCGATATACCGAAATGCCCCGGTACCGACAGCAGTTAGCCGGTTGGCGTTTGCCTGTATTGGTGAGGTGAGAGGGTAACGCTCGGTATGTCTGCATAGATGAAAGCATGTGAATCAATCAGAGGTAGTCTGGCCGCCGTATTAGTTATTATATCGTGGGCCTGCCGTTCGTGATCGAAAGAAATGGTCGTATTAAACGAGGGCTCTCATCTCCCCAAACCATCATGCTGTGAGAACTAGTCTATTCGTGCACAAACAGCTACTACATACAAGCTTGATTCAAATTCGAAACGACTATCTTTATTGCTCTTCATTATATTGACTAGGTCTCTTTCTATCTATCTGTCTTTTGAACGTTCGACATGTCAGAAATAAGTGATCCTGTACGCCCTTTGACCCATACTGCCGTCCTCGTATTCGGCCTTCTACCATTATCATGCAATCTCGCACAAGTCGCCCGAGTGCGAAGAGCCGTCGTCGGCAACGCCCATAATTCATGGATTCTCAAACTAGTTTCTCAGTTACCACAATTATGGACCATCATCTCGACTGCTCTCCCATCCCTCCAAGACGACTCAGGATACAGGCAAGTTCTAGACCTAGCGGAAGCGTTCCGGTTGGGACGACCGCTCGGAACACCACATCCCTTACCTAATAAGGTACTAATACCACTGGTCGTCATATTCCATCTTACTCAATATATCGACTTCCTCGGACGTGCCGGCGTAAATGTCGACGAGACGTGGAAGAAATGCGAGGAAACCGTTGGATTCTGCACCGGCCTCTTGAGCGCGTTCACTATTGCTGCGTCAGCGAATAAGACCGACTTTCAGCGGCATGGTGCTGTCGCCATAAGACTCGGGTTGCTAGTCGGCATGGTCGTCGATGCCCGGGAAACGCCGTCGGAGCTCAATGTCTCCAAGTCGCTTCGCACGGGCTGGAGCTCGGCGCAGACTAAGAATGATATGATTAGTATTATTCGGGAGTTTCCAGATGTAAGGCTATAGCCCTATCCTAAATACATACACACACGCACACCCACTCTTTTCCATGTCTCCCCAATTTCCCCCTTTCCAGTACAAAAATAAGAAAACCAGTATCTCACATGGTCCGCTAAACCTAGACATATGCATCCGTCGAGTACGACGAGAACCTGACGACCGTCACAACAGCGGCGTCGAATATCAGAGAACTCGATCAGCGGCTGAAGAGCGCTGGTTTCATCTCCTCTGAACTAGAGCTTTATGGGCGTTTCCATACAGAATGCCATCAGGCTTTGATGGCCTCTATTCTAGAGTTCTGCGACATGAACCCGGAGTTTCAATTTCCCGACGCCTCCAAAACGTTTAACCCGACACGCTCCAATACTGAAGGCAAGCTGCTTACACAAGGAAGTTTACATGGCCATGCCCTCGAATCTATTCTCACCAAGACAGCTAAATGGCATCAGACTCTCGCCGCTGCTCGGGAATCCCTCGTAGGAGATGACTCACTTCTCGTCTCCTTCGGCTTTGGGCGATGTGTGCCACCTACCCACATGCGGGCTATCAGCAACCAAGTGGTTCACCTGGCCGATATCGAAGACTCTATCGCTCCCGGGTCGAAAGACCAGCGAGAAATTATCGATAACGACATCGCCGTCGTCGGTATGTCGTGCAAGGTCGCCGGTGCCGATACCCTGGAAGAATTCTGGGACCTGCTCTGCGCCGCTAAATCCCAGCACCGAGAGGTGCCCCAAGACCGCATCGCGTTCAACAAGACGGCGTTCCGGGAGATTGACAAGAAGCGGAAGTGGTTTGCTAACCTCATCGACGGACCCGACAAGTTCGATCACAAGTTCTTCAAGAAGAGTCCCAGAGAGAGCGCCACGATGGATCCCCAGCAACGACTGCTCCTGCAGGTCGCATACCAAGCTGTGGAGCATTCAGGCTATTTCCATTCCCCTAATCCGGACACGCAGGTGGGATGCTATATCGGATTGTGCGCCACTGACTATGAGAATAACATCGCCTGTCACGCGCCGAATGCCTTTTCCGCTACTGGAAATCTACAGGGTTTCGTAGCTGGAAAGGTTAGCCATTTCTTCGGCTGGACGGGCCCTGGCCTCACAATAGACACCGCCTGTTCTTCGTCCGCTGTAGCCGTACATTAAGCGTAAGTGGTCCAGAGTTCCCGATTGCACCTTCCAGCTTTGTTCTAAGAGGTTATCTCATTCATGGCATTTCGGGCGTATTTCAGCGCTTGAGGTATCGTTGAGTAAATCTTGAAGGAAAAAAATACTAACCCGAGTTTCCTAGGTGCCGCGCCATCATCAGTGGTGAGTGTACGGCGGCGTTGGCTGGAGGTACCCATGTTATGACGAGTCCTCTTTGGTTCCAAAATCTCGCAGGTGCCTCATTTCTAAGCACAAGGGGTCAGTGCAAGCCCTTTGACGCCAAGGCTGACGGCTATTGCCGAGGGGAGGGAGTAGGCGTTGTCTTCCTAAAGAAGTTATCGACAGCAATAGCCGACGGCGACCAGGTTAGTATTCTAGAGTCCTTTATGCCACTTTTTAGTATGTCCCGGGGTCAAGATCACCTAGATGAGAGATGCCGTTCTTATCATTCTTATATGAAGCCCCGAAGCTTTTACGTCATAAACGAGAATTGCTGACCCCCGAGTTTGAAAATCATAGATACTAGGCGTTGTGGCGGGAACGGCCGTCCAACAAAACCAAAACTGCACCCCTATATTTGTTCCCAACGTGCCGTCGCTCTCCAATCTCTTCAGCCAGGTGACAAAGGCAGCTCGGCTCACTCCCGAACAGATATCCGTCGTCGAAGCCCATGGTACTGGCACCGCCGTGGGAGATCCAGCTGAGTACGATAGCATTCGACAAGTCCTAGGAGGCCCCGTCCGGTCGAGTCCACTAGCCATTAGCTCTGTTAAGGGTCTCGTTGGCCACATCGAATGCACCTCGGGTATCATATCCATGATCAAAATACTGCTGATGATGAACAAAGGTGCTATCCCCCCACAAGCTAGCTTCACTGCCATCAATCCCGCCATTAAGGCAACCCCGGCAGATAATATGTGTGTGCCAACGAGGTTACTACCTTGGGATGCGGATTTCCGTGCGGCCCTTATCAATAACTATGGTGCTTCCGGGTCCAATGCCTCTATGGTGATTACAGAGTCGCCTCTAGCAGTGAGACACAGGGCGAATACCAGTGTCTCAACGAAATCATCGTCGCAAGGATTGAAATATCCCTTTTGGTTTTGTGGTCTCGATGATCAGAGTCTCCGGCGATACGCCAGAGCCCTCGCGACATATTTAAATAAACAGGACAGCTTACCGGAGGATATATCTATTCCCAATATTTCATTCAATGTTGCTCATCAGACAAATCGTAGGCTTAGCCAGCGCTTGATCCTGAGTACAGACTCGGTGCACGACTTACGGCAAAAACTAACAGCGTTTCAGCAAGGAGGTGGGCTCATAAAATCTATAGAGCGTGTGGCCTCAAGGCCAATCGTGCTTTGCTTCGGTGGGCAAGTCTCAAAATATGTTGGGCTTGACCGTCACTTATACGAATCTGTCCCACTTCTGCGAAAGCATCTTGATGCCGTCGACGCAGAAACCCGCTCCCTCGGCATAGGGAGCATATTTCCAATCATATTTGAACGCACGCCGATTGAGAGTATCGTTAAATTGCAGATGGCCCTTTTCGCCAGTCAATATGCTTGCGCCTGCAGCTGGATTGACTCTGGCGTCCAGCCTAGTGCAGTTGTTGGCCACAGCTTCGGCGAACTTATCGCTCTCTGCATTTCAGAGGTATTGTCCGTAAAGGATACATTGAAGATGATAATTAGTCACGCCACACTAATTCAAGAAGCCTGGGGCCCCGAGAGAGGTGCCATGATGGCTGTCGAGTCAGAGTTGTCTATTGTCGAGAGACTCCTGACTGATGTTACTACTGGCTCTACAGACGACCGGATGGTGGTCTCGATCGCTTGCTATAACGGCCCCAAGAGTTTTACCCTAGCCGGCTCTGAGGCGGCCATTGACGTTATCGCAGACGCAGTGGCCAGGATGCCCAAGATAACAAATCCAATCCGCGCCAAGAAGCTTAATGTGACCAACGCGTTCCATTGTGCCCTCGTCGACCCGTTGATGGTTCGCCTAGAGGAGGACTCCCGGGATTTAACGTTCCGTGAGCCCAAGATCCCGATCAAACGCGCAACTGAGTTTGTTACCCAGGAAAAGTTTACACCCAAGTTTGTTCCTGAGCACATACGGCAGCCCGTCTTCTTCAACCATGCATTGCAGCGCCTGGCTCGCCGTTATCCGAGTGCCGTCTTCCTCGAAGCTGGCTCCTCCTCTACAATCACCTCGATGGCTAGTAAAACCCTGGAAAAACCCAGTGCGTCTCATTTCCAAGCCGTGAACATAACGAGCGACAATGGATGGAACAACCTAGTCGATGCCACAATCGGTCTGTGGAAGGCCGGGCTGACGGCGCAATTCTGGGCTCACTGTGCCACACAGTCGACGAAACATACGCCGCTTTTTCTCCCTCCTTATCAGTTCGACGATTCCAGACACTGGCTCGAGCTGAAGGCTCCAACTCAGACCGTAACAGTTGTTGATGTGCCCAGAGTCGAGGCAGTTGTGGAGAAACAGCCCGATACACTGCTGACATTCCTCGGGTACCAAGACAGCGAAAACCAGCTAGCGAGGTTCCGGATAAATACCACAATTCCTCAGTATGATAAGTTCGTCATAGGGCATGTCATCGCACAGACGGCGCCCATTTGCCCTTCTATCGTGCAACTGGATCTCGTTATCGAGGCCGTTCGCAGCATCCATCCCGCTATTGCGGAGGCTAGTCTTGAGCCTCAAGTCCACGTCGTCGAGAACCAGTCGCCTCTTTGTATCAACGCCACACGCCAGGTATTTATTGAAACCGAGGAGAGAACTCAAGGGTCTGAAAAGTCCTGGAGTTTCCAGATATTCAGCACCGACAAAGCCAACGGTGGCGGCAAGTCCTTGCATACTACGGGTAGACTAGAGTTCCGCGCCGCCAACGATCCATCGCTAAGACTTGAATTCGCCCGCCTCGAACGATTAATGAACCACCGGCTATATGTAGACATGATGAGTAGCGGGGATGTCGACGAGATACTCTCCCATAGGAACATCTACAATATCTTCTCCGAGATTGTTGAGTACTCTGACGAATACCGCGGACTTCAAAAGCTTGTCGCACAGGGTAACCACTCTGCCGGATACGTCACCAGAAAGCATAAGTCACCACTTAGGGGCGTTGATAACGCGTTCATGACGGAAGCTGTTTGTCAGGTGGGTGGTATCTACGTGAACTGCATGACTGGTCGATCCCCGTCCGATATCTTCCTCGCGACGGGAATCGAACGATGGATACGTTCGCCCATAGCCCAGCAGGGGCACGACACACATCCAGAAGCCTACCATGTCCTAGCTTTACATCATCAGACTTCTGACAAGACATTCTTGACGGACGTGTTTGTCTATGACGTGAATGACGGCTCACTAGTCGAGGCGATTTTAGGCGTCAGCTTTGTGAAGGTGGCAAAGCTGACCATGCAGAAGCTACTAACGCGACTCTCTCCCAGAATTAGCCCAAAGTCTTCGACCGCATGTACGGCTCCCCCTTTACTAGCCCATGCAGACACTGTGTCGATCGCAGTCGAAGCGCAGGCGGGTAAGCCTCTGAAACCGACCCTGCTGCCGATGACATTACAAATGCCTGCTCCGAAGAAAGCAAAGAAGGAGACACCCAAGTCAGACGTGGCTGTCAAAGTCAAGGAGATCTTGGCGGAACTGTCGGGGCTCGAAATGCATGAGATTAAACCCGACAGTATGCTACCAGATTTGGGCATCGACTCTCTCATGGGCATGGAGATGGCTCATGAGATCGAAGCAGCATTCAAAGTCACACTACCTGAGAGTGAGTTAATGGAGATCATAGACATTCCCGGCCTGATTAAGTGCGTGCAAAAGGCGGTGGGAGCCGGCGGCAATACAGTTGACGGCGAGAACTATACATCGGATGGCGAGGAGAGCAGCAGTGGCAAGTCTGATACGGCCTCATCATTACACGGTCCCTCTACGGGCCGGACGACTCCCCAGGTAGAGTCCGAGCTCGACCTCAGCGGCGGGGAGTTGAAGCTACCTTTCGCCACTGTAATGGAGGCATTCAACGAGACAAAGGCGTTGACGGACGAGCGCATTACCGAATACGGGCAAACCGACTACGTCGCAACAGTGATGCCTTTGCAGACGAAGATGTGCATCGCGCTGACTCTGGAGGCATTCGAGGAACTCGGGATGGCGCTTCGCGACGCGGCGCCTAACCGGAAGTTCCTGCGGATATCACATCCGAAGGAACACGGCCGGTTGGTAGAATATCTCTACAAGATGCTTGCAGAAGCACAGCTCATCATCGTCGACGACACGTACATCACGAGGACTGGTGTGCCCTGCCCTACCGCCTCCAGCAAGCAGGTACTCGAGGAGCTACTCCAACGCTTCCCAGATCAGAACACGGCCGATAAGCTGACCTTTTACACGGGGTCAAAGCTAGCTCAAGTTTTGCTCGGCAAGACAGACGGTATCAAGCTAGTGTTTGGCACGCCTGAGGGTCGCGAGCTTGTGTCGGGCTTATATGGCGAATGGCCCTTGAACCGCATCTTCTACAGGCAGATGGAGGACTTCCTCAGCCGGCTCGCGTCGAAGCTCCATGGGGTAGAGGGTCCGCTCAAGATCCTCGAGATGGGCGCTGGTACTGGCGGAACTACTCGTTGGCTCGTCCCTCTTCTAGCTACCCTAGACATCCCTGTAGAGTACACGTTCACCGACCTCGCCCCATCCTTCGTCGCTGCAGCCCGAAAGAAGTTCAAGTCGTACTCGTTCATGAAATTCCGAACTCATGATATCGAAAAGGCGCCCGCGGCCGACCTTGAAGGCACCCAACACATCATCATCGCCAGCAACGCGGTGCACGCGACACACAGCCTATGCGGGTCGACGGCCAACATGCGCAAGCTCCTGCGGCCCGATGGCTTTCTTATGATGCTCGAGATGACCGGTACCTTGTACTGGGTAGACATGATCTTCGGGCTTTTCGAAGGCTGGTGGTTCTTCGACGACGGCCGAACACACGCCGTCACCGATGAGCTGAGGTGGGAGAAGGACCTCCAGTCCGTCGGCTACGGCCACGTCGACCGGACTGACGGGAGACGACCGGAGAATAAGAAGGGAAAACTGATTATCGCGATGGCATCGGGTTCGAGGTGCGAAAGACTTGAGACCCCTCTTTCCGTTTCCACGAATCGGCCTGCTGACGTTGTAGTGCGGCAAACAGTCATTGATCAATATGTGAGGCAGTTCACGCAGGGCTTCGATGACATCTTAGAAGATAGTATCGATCCCAGTCCCGCTATTAGGACGCGCTATGGCTCCCACGTTATCGTTACCGGGGCCACGGGGAGCCTGGGGTCGCACCTCGTCGCAAACTTAGCTGGCCGTGCAGACGTGGCTCGTGTGATCTGTCTCAATCGGCGCAACAGGCTCGAGATCACCGCAACGGATCGCCAATTACAGGCTCTGGAACAGAAGGGCATTTCGCTGCCTCGGAGTACACTAGACAAACTATGCGTGTTCGAGACAGATCTATCGAAACCCCATCTCGGTCTATCGGACGAAGAATACAGTTACATACTAGATAATGTCACCCACATCATCCATAACGCGTAGCTTATGAACGCGAAATGGCCCGTCAAGCGCTTCGAACCGCAACTACAAATCATGCGCAACCTGTTAGACGTCGCAGGGGCTGTCTCAAGTCGACAACCAACGGACCAGAAAAGAAAAGTCATCTTCCAGTTTGTGTCATCCATCGCGACCGTCGGACATTGGCCCATCTGGACAGGAAACCCGTGTGTGGCAGAGGAACGGATGGAGCTCGAATCTGTGCTGCCGACGGGTTATGGCGATGCCAAATACATCTGCGAACTCATGCTCGACGCAACACTGCACCGCCATCCCGACCGTTTCGAGGCGATGGTCGTTCGACCAGGGCAGATCGCCGGATCAAGCGCCAGCGGGTACTGGAATCCCATGGAGCATCTTTCATTCCTGGTTAAATCGTCGCAGACATTGCGGGCGCTGCCCGATCTCACTGGCCCGCTGTCCTGGACGCCCGTCGACACCGTGGCAGGTACTCTCGGAGATTTACTATTCACGCCGCAGCCATACGCTGTTTATCACATCGACAATCCGATCAGGCAGCCGTGGGAGGCAACCCTGCGAGTCCTCGCGACAGCGCTAGACATCGAGAATAACACCATACCGCTAGACGAGTGGGTACAAAGGGTCAAGGATCATGCCCGTGCCCAGGAGAGAGGCCGCGAACATGAAGGCGATAATCCGGCTATTTTACTTGTTGATTTCCTCGAGGATAATTTCGTCAGGATGTCTTGTGGTGGTTTGCTGCTTGATACGGCCCGCGCTCGTGAGCACTCCAAAACGCTGACCGCCTGTGGCCCTGTTAGCGAGAAATTAGTTAGGCTTTTTGTGAATAGTTGGAGGAAGATGGGGTTCCTGCGATAGCTATCTCTATTGATTTCCTTTCTTTTAGACTTCTTTTCTTCGCCGTGTTTGGTAGGTGTATGTACTCGCCTGTTGGGTATCTTGTCGTTTCACGACGTATATCGCGGGTGGATCACAGAAGTCGTTGTCAGGACGTCGAAATCGGTGTTCCTCTGTAGTCACCGGTCTTTCTGCGGAGTTTTTTTCTCTCGTTTTTTTCCCCCATTGTTGGATGGTGTAACACTCGCTTTACTGGCTTGGTTAATCATATTTGAACAGTTTGTCGTGTTGTGGAAATTATAATCAATTAACGAGGCTGATCAGATTCGTGCATGCACTTTCTATTGATTGAAGTCTCGCAAATGTTAAGTGATTTGTGGATAGGGAGATAGATACACTATGTCCACACGTATCGGATCTCCTAGAACTATCACGAGTGAGAAAAGCGAAATCGCAAACTTTAATAATGTCAAACCACTTGGCGTGATTGGCAACCGTCCGGCGAACACTTACCAAGCAAACTAGGGGAATATTGCAGGAACCAGATAGTTAGCCTCCTTCCTGCCAACCTTGGGTTGATTTCACAATAACGTCTGCATAGCTGATTGTCACATTCGACTATAGACGCCACCTCTCCTTCCGGATGTTTCCAAACAGCCTTCAAATGTAGGTCGCGCAAGATGTGCTAATCTAGGTAAAAGCAAGGCAGCAACATGGTTGCGACATGCATACATGCACGAGCTTGGGTAACAGATCAAAGGCAGAACATTGGAGAATATCTTCTTCACGTCACCACACACAGTGATGATCGCAATGAAAACGAGAGAAAAACATCAAAAATTACGGAGATTGGGACACACGAGGC
Organism: Xylaria digitata; assembly: GCA_022495195.1. Lineage (NCBI taxonomy): Eukaryota > Fungi > Ascomycota > Sordariomycetes > Xylariales > Xylariaceae > Xylaria > Xylaria digitata. The sequence goes on from MU377038.1 coordinate 16,883, forward strand.
GTCGACAAAAGGCGGAAGGCGACCACGATGTGCAATGCAGGCCCGCCAACCCTGAGGATGGGGATTATTGAGCCCCCTTCTCTCCCTCCAAGGTAAGTATGAAGAAGAAAAGAGAAAGAAAAGGTTGAAGAGCTGGGAGAGCAGGCAGATATATATAGAGAAATTGAAGGCGGTGGGCATCGGCAGAATTGACGGGTGGATCTCAATGGGAGCCTTAGCTGTGGGGTCTCACTAGAAGGACCTACTGTGTACTTAAGTACCTCATTGAAGAAATAAATAAGATGAAAGAAGCACAGAACAAAGAGTTCAATGCTGGCATTCAGTATTAAAAACTTGGTATAGCAAACAGTCTACACTACATCACAATACGGTGGAGATCCTGAATGGGCGAAAGCGAGCTCCAAGGATCAAAAATCTCGCCTGCTGACAGACTGTACTATATCTGTAGGCAAATTTCGAAAAAGGTAACAGTTACCGTCCTCCCTTATCTCAATAACGACCTCTGCGACTGGAGCCAAAGCCTGCGATAATCATGTGACAGTACCTAACATCAGGTAGTCCCAGAATGCAGTTCAACAAGATGGTATTCCGGCAGTTCGGGTACATTAGCATGCAATTCAACAAGATGGTCATCTGGCATCTCCCTAATGATTCCCGCTCCATCTGTTTTTTGTATCTCGTTCACTTCAGGCGGATCTATACCTTTTTCTGGTTTGTCGTCGTAGACTGTGGTGCCCTGGAGAACCGCCGTTTCCACACTTTTTAATCGGCGCCGAAAATGCAGAATAAGCCACGTCAGAGCCACAATTATTCCCAGTCCGAATATGCCGGAACCGACACCAATTCCGGCCTTGGCGCCCGGAGACAGGCTACCATTGCTGCCTGAATTCATTGAAGGAATAGAAGTGCCATTGTTTGTTCCATTGCAGACAAGGTTGTGAATTTTATTCTCGTTCTTTAGAGATTCCAACGCCGAATAGTTGAATTCAGCGTTCCAGGCTTCAACGACCACGGTCCCACGGGCGAGTGTTAAAACTGGAAAATGTTAGGGCCAGTGGAACTACACATATTAATTAGCTTAGCCGGTTCACTGGCTTCCGCTCCCAAGGGCCCTTACGTGTCGATATATCTTCTCAAGTGTACATTTTCCACCGTCTCCAACTCGGGGAAAAGGGGAAGTATTGAGTCAGGGTTGTCCAGCAGAATCAGATTCGTGGCTGTTGAAACGTGGTCGAAATTAAATGTACAGTTTGTGTTGCTGGAGATCACAAGACTGCTCCCAATATCTGTGAGACCACCAAAACTTACATTCACGCTTGCGTATGAAGTGATATTCAAGTCTTTGCCAATTTGAGAGACGCGGTCAAACGCCAGATCAGGATAAGGAGCTGTCGCGGTAATGTGGACCCTATAGTCACGTGATCCACACCGCTATATAAGGTGATCTGCTCAAATAGACTGACGGAGATCACACACATCCATAGACCATTCAATAGAGCACTATTCGTCCCCTGTAAGAAGCGCTACTCCGTCACAGGAGCTTCATTGGCTTCGTTGTCGAGAATCATGGATTCATTAACCAGGAGGGGCCCGAAGGAATCGACATCGGCGAGAAGAGCAGTTCGGAAGTTCGCGGCGTTTACAAGACTCAGGTTACCGACTGACTTGAGGTTCTGGAATTGATAGTTGCAATCCACAACCCCAACAATCCTAAAATCGCCAATAGCCTCGAGTCTAGCGGTGTTCAAGCAAGAGTCGGTCTGAATCGAAAGAGCAGTAACGACACTAGCAGGCACATAGTAGTCGTTTGCGACGCTTGGCAGACCTAGCAACTCAAGGTTTCCGAAGGATGTTGCGTTTCTGTAGAGGGTGAGCAATTTTGGCGCGTTAGTGATGTTTAAATCAAGAGGAGTTAGATTAAACGAATATGCTCCATTTTCGGTGTACGAGATGTTTCCCCCTATAAGCCGTGGAAGTAAGAGCTCATCGAGAGAGGTGGCATCGCTTATTTGCAACAAGTTAAGAGAGAAAGGTCGAAGAACTTCTAGAATTTGAAGCCCTAGGCTATTACTGACACTTATTTTATCCCATGACCCGGTTACGTTGGTGAAGTTTAATGTTCCCTCTGCTTGCTGGATGTTGATGCTGCCACAGGGAGAAGAGGCCAGCCTGTCAGCATCGCCTTGATTAGTGACCGTAAATGTCGTACCCGGACAGTTAGACATCGTTTGTTTAAAGGGAATGAGCTATACCCAAGGAATTTATTCAATCTAAGTAGAATGGGGAGAATTGGGCGCATTTTTCAAGTCATGGACGCGATTTACAGTGCAACGCTAAATCTGGAGCGATTCTTGAATCGAAAGTACGAGGAGAGGCGCTGTTTTTTTTTCAGCTTTGCCAGGGGTAACGTATGACAAGCAGACACCAACGACGTTCCTTGAAGTCGGAGCCTGCCCCGATGATTTACAGGACTACTTCATATTACGGTCAATGGAAAATGCTGGCTACCAAATCTGGCGCTAAAGTCCTGCAGATCCCCTATTTGGAAGGTTGGGGATGGTTTTAAGACTCTGGCTTCATAATCCCAAGAAGTTTGCAACGATTAATTAACTCAAGTGCCTGCATTGGGAACACTGTGATTTCAACGGATATAAAATAGGAGGCCCCCTAGCAAGCGGTTTTAATTTGAAACGATCTGCCAGAAACACGCCGAATGGTGGTCTTGCGCAGCCTCACGTATATGGTCAAGAGGTAGCTAAAGATGGTACCAGCAATAGGACAAGGGTTAATGTTCTACAGAAAATAGGTGCCTAAGCGCCCTATTAGGAAGTTATTGGATTATGAATAACGTGGTGTAGAATGACATTACAAATAGTTGCCAACTCTCGCACTGCGAACGATGTCTAACGTAGACGGTGGCGCTTTAAGGTCTTTTTTCTCCCTAGTGTCCGCTTGAACGAGGGTAAGAGGCTTGTTGAAATATATACGTGAGACTTAAAGAACCAAATTTTCATGAATTCAGACGGCAATGGGCCTGTCGCTCGGCTAATGAGGTGGAATTAAGGGGATTGAAGCCGCCGTATCTTCAATTTTTCACTGTTCCTCATCTTCACTGGTGATATGAAGGTTGGTACACAGAACTTTCGTATTCAAGCAAGCCCTGGTAGCTCAATTGGTTAGAGCGTCGGACTTTTATTAGTCCTTGTACTTATAAGAAGCCATCCGAAGGCTGCGGGTTCGACCCCCGCCTGGGGCGCTAGCTACACTTAATTTTGTCCGCTACGACATCACCATCATTTATTTTTCCATTTATTAATTTCTCTCTTTCATTGTATGCCTGGTTGGAAAGGTTTCTTTCATGTTACATAGATTGCATTGTCATACTGTGCCTAGACTCTTCTGTCTTTGTACATATAGCACTATGTTTTAACATGCTGCTGCATAAGGGGAAGGATACCCAATATCCTGGGTCAAGGCAATTCATAATACCCTTGATTTTCATGGTTTATTTTCTCATTTAAAGATGGTCAACGGGAACTGGTCCGCGATAGCCTGATAGCCCGCAGGGTTCGGGTGCAGATGATCACCGCCGTCATATTGCGCGGCCAGGTTAGCCGGGGTGGACGGGTTGGCGAGGAACTTGGCGAAATCGATCGAGGCGGTAAAACTGCCGTCACCACCGGCTAGAATCCACTTATTCACGGTCTGTCGTGCTGAGTCACGGGTCGGATTACTGTATGCCTGTCCATTGCCCCCGAACGGCGTGATCGTGGCGCCGAACATCGTGATGCCGGCAGCCTTGGCTTCTGTCGAGATCGTCTTGAACGCGGATTGGAGGCTGCTGCTGATGCGCGACTGCGTACCCGAGTCTGCTGATCCGCCGCCGATGTCGTTTACGCCTTCGAAGATTAATCCGTATTTCACACCCGCTGTGCTGAGCAGATCACGCTTGTAGCGCTGCATCAATGGAGGACCTAATCCGCCGGATAGAACCGTGTTGCCGCCTGCTGCTTGGTTAACCACGGCAAGATTCGTGATATTCTCCTTCTGCATTCTCGCTAGAAGCAGGTCAGGCCATCTATTATGCAGCTTGGTCAGTCTTAAGGCATCATCATTTCACATTGTTATTTGTCTAACCGGTTGTTCTTGTTGTCGTCGCTACCACGACCATCTGTAATGCTATCGCCGAGAATTACTAGGGCTGCTGTTGACTTGGGAGCCCAAGCCTCCACCACATTCACAAAGTACCAATGTGCTGTGCTCGCTCCAGTTACGGTAGAAGCATTGACGTGGTTTCCTTGTTGCATCCATGAGGTCGTGCGACTGCCAGGATGGCCCGTAATGCTGGTTCCGGACTGACCAGCTTGAGAATAGAGAGTCACTGTGATCATAGACTGCGGCGCAATTTTGACATCGATAGGGTCCGTATATGCCACCTGGCCCTGAGGTATGTTCACTGAATTGGAGCCGTTGAAAGTGAGTCCCCTGAGGGTCGTAGTATCGATACCATTCACACCAGCTTGGCCACCTGTCGGTAAAGCTAGGGACGCGGCTGTGATAGGCAAGGCACTGCCACCGAAAGTGTTGGAGATCTGAATACGGATCCTCTCGGCACCAATGGACATGTGAAGTGTTTGTCTAAGCGTAGCATCTCGAAACACGCCGGATCCCGTCTATGGTGGATGTAACATTAGGCATTGAGTCCTACAGATTTCAACCTCGTGAGACTGTTGTTGTTACTTACGAAGGGAGACGGAGGCAGATTGTTCTGTTCAACTAACTGCGGCATCGACGCCCACGTGGCGACCCAGTGAGAATCGGCATCTTGTCTCCGCCCCAGCTTCTCGACATCTAGCGGGGATCCGACCACGTATGTTGTCCATAACAGACAAGCTGCTATGGATGATAATTTGAGTCTCATGTCCGCCCACATCTCCAATTCAATGAGCGAATGCCGAGCTACGTATGTATGGTCCCTGATGCGAACACAGAGGACGCCAAGGCAATGGCCATTCGAAACAGCATGGGCGTCGATTGGGGTATTTATTCCGTTCTTGAAGCATGATGCTGTGGGGATTTTCCCAATTACGGACAAGCAACCTCCGCTCCGTCGACAACATTTAGCCGTAGCTAGCGTCTATTCCGGATGATATGATAATTCCATATACATCTTTATAGCTGAGTTGCTAAAACTGAATAAATAAGTTTGAATAGGCCAAATGCCAAACTTGGAGAGATGAAACCATCGCGAATAATAAGTAGACGGAGCCGTGAGGGGCCTTTGCATGACGGCATGTTTCGCTGTATTGCTTGTGCAGGTTGTTGTTACTTAGCCAACGGCGTAGATGACAACGAATGTGACCATGAATGTGAGTTCGATTGTATTTACAGTCAGTCAGTAGCACTTACAATAGGGAAGCTTGCGTCTCGGATATTCTCATCTCCCATCATCTCAATAGCGGTGCAAAAGACGAGTTGGGTCAGGTCGGACAGTTATCGTTTACACAGGACAAGAGTCCCAGGTAGCACGAGCCAGCCACAAACACCATCTCGGCTGCAAGTACGGGTATATCATGCATGTATATGTATATATGTGGGAATACAGGTGCCAATTTCGAGATACTAGTAGGCAAGGGTATAGCTGATTCTCTCCCGCATTTGACTAAAGACTAAGGATGCTTACGCAGCCGACCATACAGTAACTAGCTATGCATACATAGATGGTCCCTTTCGTTTGATGCGGTAGAGAGACGTGGTGTGGGCAGATGTTGCCATTGGTCCGAGAACCACATACACGAATTAGAACGGCGGTGAGCTAGGACAAGAAGAATCGTCAAGCCGATGTATATAGTATAATAATCGATTATGTGTAGATATTATTTGGATTTGACTGGTAGGATCAGATGTTTAGGAAACAACACATGAAGGCGGATATAGGGCGTCTGTCATCATGTCATTATGTACATATGTTATTACATGCGTTCGTTGTAGAGAGCTAATTTAAAGGGCGTAGTGTAAAACCATCATGACAGGTACACTAACTGCACGGTACTTAGGTACCTACATATTTAGTTAGATACATATACTACCTACTAACCGTAGAAAGGTACATACATGTTTGTAGGATGATTATGCTGAGATTCGGATATTCTGTGATTGGTATGAATGACCTATCGATAGCATGCAAATGCCCCTCTCCGTCACCGGCTTCGTTCGAGCTCAACCCAACTTACAACCACAAACCACCAACCTACATATCTGTTTATTTAGAGCGTGTAGGCCAATTGGAAACCCATCGGCTCCCCCTTCTACTTTCCTTCATTGCATTTATTACATTGAGTTTGAATATTATTATTTATTTTCTTTCAATCTTGAGTCCTCTGTCAAGGAGCTAGCTATACTAGACCTAGGTAGCTTGAAGTATCTAGCTACTGTAAGTGTAAACCCCACCTTTCGGCCCCTCCCCTCTTTCTGGCATGTGCCCCTCCAAACGAGGTACCCTATATACAAAATCAGGTAGGTAGGTACTTGGGCAGGTTCTCGCCGACTCAGGACCCCTCCCACTTACACTAACATGTGTACCAAGGACTACCTCGTACGTTAGGTACTCACTTGTGACTTTTTTTTCCTCCCTTTTTCTTATATGACTGACTCATTTCTCAAGATAGATTGTATCCAAGAAAACAATCTACGATATCATATTTCCTTTACTTTGCCCTACTTCTCTTATTACCTGTATCTCGCTTATTTCGTTCCATCTTTTATACTTCCTCTCGAGATACCCCCGCCATCCCCACCAACCATCATTCCCTCTCAGCTGATACGATCCAATTCGCAATCCAACTTGAACCAACCTAAACCAATATCCACGTCATCCCGAGGACTCAGCTTATTGTCGTGGTAGCCAAAACGAGCTTTCACCGGCCACACAGTCTAGCATCAGCTTGACTATCGCAACCCTCGAGACACATAAAGGACCAGTCACTTTCCTGTATTATTCCCGTTGGGTCCCAACCGTCAGCATTAAACAGCATGCCGGGTGTCGACATGGAGCCGCTCAAGGCTGATGATATGAGAGGTGTGTCGTTTTTCCTTCCCTTCCGTTTTTTCTTATTGCTTGTGCATCCGTGCAGTAGTTTGCTTGTTTTGCTTTTTATTTATTTATTTTTTAAAAAAGTAATTGGTTGTATGGTTATTATCCTCTCGACAATTGACTCTATGGATCAATTGGACGTTTTGAGAAGCTCTCCCCCTTGCTCTATAGCTACCTAGATAGAGCTCTACGCACGATTGCATCTGTGTCAAGTCTATCGTGAGTGTTCATAATGCTGATATACACCGACACTCCAGTCCTGGGTCAGGATCCTCTGATCCCGCCTGCTCTCCTCATCTCGGAAATTCCCATGACCGATGCTTCACTCCAGACTGTCGTCAAGGGCCGCCGTGAGGCCGTCTCCATCATCATGGGCCGCAATGATCGGCTCTTGGTCATCGTCGGGCCCTGCTCTATTCACGACCCCGCTACTGCACAAGAGTACTGCCAACGCCTAAAGGCCCTGTCCGACAAGTTATCCGACGACTTGTGCATCATTATGCGCGCCTACCTAGAGAAGCCTCGTACCACAGTTGGCTGGAAGGGCTTGATCAACGATCCCGATATCGACAACAGCTTCAAGATTAACAAGGGACTCCGCTTATCCCGCCAGATGTTCGGCGATCTGACGAATGCCGGCATGCCTATTGCGAGTGAGATGTTGGATACCATCTCTCCTCAGTTCCTTGCAGACTTCATCTCCGTGGGCGCCATCGGTGCTCGAACCACTGAGTCCCAGTTGCACCGAGAGCTTGCCTCCGGTCTGTCCTTCCCCATCGGATTCAAGAACGGCACCGACGGGAACCTAGGAGTCGCCATCGACGCCATCGGAGCCGCCGCCTCGAGGCACCACTTCATGGGTGTCACCAAGCAGGGATTGGCTGCCATTACCAGAACCTCAGGCAATGAGCACGGCTTCGTCATCTTGAGAGGTGGCACAAAAGGTCCCAACTACGACAAGGAGAATATCCAATTGGCGAAGGAGACTTTGACAAAGAAGGGCCAAAAGATGGCCATCATGGTCGACTGCTCACATGGTAAGTTGATTATGCCTCATCCGGCGATTGGCTATAGGTGATTAGGAAAGCACTTCATATCAAGCTAACTAAGAGCTAGGTAACTCAAATAAGGACCACCGAAACCAACCTAAGGTGGCCAAGGTTATTGGCGATCAGCTGAGAGAGGGCGAAAAGGCTATTGTCGGTGTCATGATCGAGTCTAACATCAACGAGGGCAACCAGAAGGTGCCCGCCGAGGGGCCCGCAGCCCTCAAAAAAGGCGTCAGTATCACAGACGCCTGTATCGACTGGGATAGCACAGTTACAGTCTTGGAAGACCTGGCCGCTGCCGTCCGCGCCCGTCGCGAGAAGAATGGCGCGGCGAATAGCAATGGCGCTGACCCCAAGACCACCCCTATCGAGGAAGACTAAATGTTCAAAATGTTGTGTAAGAAATAGTGAGTGAGAGGAGGAAAAAAAGTAACGATGGCACATTATAGTGCAAAATGGCCGGCGGAAGCTGGATTGTGTTTGGAGTATAAAAAATTGGGATGAGCGGTTACCTAAAATTCCATGAGTATCAAACCATATTAGTACCTAGTTAAATGAAATAGCATGGACAAGCGACATGCGTCATTGACGATACAGACCGAGGCTACCTTGTTTATCATGACAACGTACACACGTAGTTTATAACACATACATATATCTCCTTTCCATGCTCAAAATCTTCGTAACGTTGTTCTGGTTGGTAGTACCATTTGATGTGTTTTAAAAAGACAAATCGAGACTCCCAAACGCCAGGCGCCACCATACAACGGGTTCTCTATGCGCTCTCCCAAAATACCATCCAATGCCGAATAAATAGAAAATCCATAGCAAGGTCTTCCTTCCGAGCCTCAATTTGTGGTGACAGGAAGCTGCGCGTAGGGCCCTCTATTTAATGACATGGCGGCCGCGCTCCTTTTCTTCCCCTCGCGTAGCTCGTGAACACGTTTCGCGGCGGCCCAAGCCAGGAGTCCGGCGGTGCCGAGGATGAAGGCCCATACGATAATCTGGTCTTTGCGGCTGTCACGCTGGATGCAGGTGGATAGGACGTCAGCGCGGGCGGCGGAGGCGTCCTTGCAGATGGGCAGGTCTTGGGAGAGGCAGTAGGCGTGTGTACATTGTGCGCAAGAGGATTGCGGGCCGAGCTGGATGAGGGTGCTGTTCTTGAAACAGGTGCATTTGCAGAAGATGGGGGCCGCTGGTGTCGTGGGTTTGTTTGTTAGCTTGGCTGGCACGTTGCGGGATTGATTTGAGAAGATGAATTGAGTTTGGATTGACTGAATCTGTCGCAAGAGTGCGAGAGAAGGGGAAGACGGAGACCGCTCGACTTACATGTTGCCGCCGCTACAGAGAAGAGAACTCCGAAGAATAGGAGCAGTAGGAGGTGGAAACGGAACATTTCGAACTCATGAACCTGATGTCGCGTCGCAAATGCTTCGTATGTGGAGAGAAATTCAGAATGAATGTGAATAGAAGTCTTGGAGCTTGGAGCTGTTAGTTATGGGCATATGTATATAGAGAAGTATAGCAGATGCTCGCGGCACCTCTATTTGAATAGACGAATACAAGAAGGTATTCACAATTTCGCATCGGAGATACCAGTAAGATAGGTTGATGGTGACGCCTGTTTTCGAGATGCCAAGTCCCCTAACTGGAAGGATGCTACAAGACCTACCGTATAGGGTAGAAATACCTGGGGGTACCCTAGGTACATAGCAAGGATGTACCGTGGCTGGAGCTCCCCAATTCCGAGATTTAAGCCACACTTGACTCAAGTACCTTGTATCCTGTACCAACGGGATCAACCATCTATCAAAAAAAGTTCGTTGTCGTTCATCCTCAGCCCGTCATTCCCAACGAGCAACCCTCAATCCACGACCGCACCAGTCCTCCAATAATGCGACGGATACCGAGACTGAGGAGGCCATCTGGCCTGACTTCTTCTGCCACAAAAATATCGAGACCGACCGTCGGCCCTTCGTCTTCATCACAGCAACCCACCATCACCCCGAGAACGGCACCGTCCTCATACCCGCTGAATCTTAACCGATTCTATTCCTCACAGAAAATTCCCACCCCTGTACAAGAAAGCGCCTTGGTACAGACCCAGGAACCAACGACAGATGTGCAATCAAAAGTCCACTTCGCCGACGCTATCGAAGGGAACCCCGATTGGATAGAGGAACGAATCTCCCAGGGCCCTTATACAGCGCCCCCGCCGCGCATCGAGGCTGCCCGCGCAGAAGAAGTCGCCGACCCCAGCTATGCCCCGGCGTCCTTTTCCACTGGCCTCAAGACTGTCGGTGGTCTAGCGGGCTGGTGGAACCGCCCCGATAACTGGGCCGCCGGAGGTGACTTCGTCTCCTTCAGGCCCCGCGAGAAGGTCGTCGAATCATCGCTTATAGAGGCCGCCGTGAGGAGGGCTATTATCGAAGCCTTTGCTCTCCGTGAAATTGGCCGCGAGGATGATCTAGTTGGCGTCTGGCCTACCACGGTTTCCAACGCTGATCTCCAGGGTCTTTTGGCCTGGGACCTGAAACGTGCCGAAGATGGCGCCGTGGTTCTTGGGGGTGATGCTGCGGTAGTCGCTGAGGGATTGCGCTGGAAGGACGATGAGGACGGTGCTAGAGATAGCCCTGCTCTACCTGAGACTCTGGCGGCCGATGAGGCCGCGGCACTCAGCCAGACATGGAACCCTAGCTGGAAGGCCATCTCTCTGGCTGACCCTCGAATTCGCTTCGCTGTATGTCTATCATTCTTTTTTTTCCTATTCCTTTTGTTCATCAAATATCTCACACATCCTGTTGGATATATTTCCTTCCTCACTGTCTGACAAATAATGCATAGGTCACGAAGCGCGTCTTCCAGCTCACCGGCCAATTGGTCCCCGACCACCAGCTCGAAAGCATCACAACTGTGCAGACTCTCCTGCATGTCCTCAAGAAACCCCCCAAACCCGCTACTTTATCTCAGGAGCTCCAGAAGCGTCACCCTGACCTCCTCGAGCTACCTAACGTCACAGTCACATCGAAACGTGTCACCCGCGGTGATAAGGAGATTGCGCTTGGCCGCTTTAAGTTAATGCAGGATGAGTTCAAGAAACGCAATATCCCAACCTACGGGCATGGTTACGCAAGGAAGGGCAAGGAGATATCCCGTCTCAGGGGAGGCACGTAAGTGTGTAGAGGAAAATTCTATGTGCGATGATGCTCTTACGATCTACGATTCTGGATTGGGGAGCTCTGTCTATCTATCTGTATATTGTGAACTCATCGGGGAAAACTGATCTGAACTCATTAGCCATTAGCTAGGCTTTGTGGAAAGGGTCACTCCGGCACTTATGTAGACATATTATCCGACATCGACTGAGATGTTTGTACTATACTTGACAGCGTGGGGATCGTATGTACAAGGGTATCTGCTCTTGCTCTTCATGACTAGCCTGATTGGCTGTGATTTGGGATATTATATGATTCTCGCATTGGTTTTTGGTTTAAAAAGCTTAGCCAGAAACCTAACGCGATAGAGAAAGAAATCACGACGATTACAATTACTAGCTCCCCTGATAGTTATCGAATCGAAAGCCGAAGTATTACCTACTTGCTGTAGTACACAATTTCATAAATGCTATGGTTTACAAAGTAAATTGTATACTTGTAACTAGTCGGAATAATATGAGTAATTGATTCGAAGCACAACTATACCCTGTAGGTAGTCAAGTGTAGTACGCGACTCAAGGGGAGAAATTTACTACATACGAACTTGGACATGATAAGAAATGCGGTAGAAGCCCTCTGCGGGCTATTACTAATTCAGTCTCCATCCTTTATCTCGACTCGGAGAGGGTGGTTGGGATGATCTAGAGAGCTATAGAGAGCCCTCGAGCCGCGTGGCATAAGGACTATCACCCATATTATCACCTCACACCTGCAATCTTGTCGAGTTGTTACGCAAATATTAACATACATATCTTACCGAGTTTCCTAGGAGTTGTGTTACGAATGATTAATACATTAAGTGGCCCTTACATGCACTACCCGCCATGTCCTCCTTCAGGGTAGTTTAGATACAAATTGGGCACGATGAGTAAAAGAAATATGTACAATAATTTACATATATGAGCTTTATTACGCCGGGGGCATGAAACATGGTGTCATGAATCCCTAAGACCGGTACAATAATAACCATCTATCTATAATCCACTACGGGTTCTCCACGAACTTTCGAACTTTGGGATTGGTTTATCTAAATCTAGGGTGTATCCAAGCCTGTTTTCTTAATCATTGTTTATTTCTAGAGTCATCAATTACTCGGTCACGTTCACGTTTTCAATGTGTCTAAATCGCTGAGAAAGGTGATTCCGGCGATCCTGAGCATCGCCAGCCTGCACACGCCGTCGTGCGTCAATGTACATCATAAACTCCTGGTATGTGTTCGGTAGCACCCGGACATCCTTGGGCACGGCGAAGGTGTAGTTGAATTGGCCAGTAGGCTTAGAGTGGCCGTGTTCGACATCCCGCACCTTGCTGTCCACGCGCACGTGGATGCGTGTCAGCGGGGCTGCGGGGTTCAGCTGCGAGGGCTGGTTGCCGTCTTCTTCTACTATGGGCGGGTCTGTGTACACAATGGTTGCTGCCAAGTATAAAACGCTGCCGACGGGTACGGGGTTGCGGAAGGTGCACGGATCTGCCGAGATGAAGGTCGGCCGTGCGTGAGCGAATGACGCAGCGCAGCAGAAGGCTAACTCGAATGTTTGCTTGAGATGGAAGCCGCCAAAGATCATTGTCTGGTGTCGGTTGCGGTATTGTGGTTGCATGATGCTTGCCGTCGATAGGGCCGTCTTTGACATGGAGATAACGTTGCTGGGTTGGCGTAGTGGGTTCGTTGGGTCGTGGTAGGCCACCTGCCGCAGCCAGATCTTGTGAATTAGCGCTGACTCGGCGTCGTTGGGTTCCGTCTCGAGAAGCGATTTCTTCAGCATCTCCTTCTTTGCGAGCGCCTTTGCCTCGCCGGCGTGGAAGACCTGCTCTTCCTCGGGCGTCTCGCAGATGAGGCGCGGAACGTTTGTCGGGCGCTTGGTCTCTGGGTCGAGGGCTACCATGGTGAAGGTACACGTTAACAGGACGTCTTCTAGCTTGCTCGGTTCTCCCTCCTCGCGCGCGCGTGCGACCTTGCAGGTGACTTCGACGCTGCTCCTACCCGACGCGTACGTCACCTGGCCGCTGTATTCGAGGTCGCATATCTCAGTGAGCGGATGGGCTATTGTGATGCGGTCTAGCGCGGCTGTAACGGTGGTGACACCAGGCCCGGTGTGCTTGTAAACGACGACACCGGACAAGGCGTCCAAGTCCATGAGTATAGTGCCTAGCCTACACGAAGCCGATCGTTAGTCCTAGTCCATCTCTTCATAATGCAAGATAGTCTCGTCCGTACCGTATGTGTCCGGATGAGTTGATGTAGGTGTCACTAAGCGAGGGGTCGCGTCCGAGGGGCAAGACGATTCGATGGTAGCTGTCGCTCATTTTCTTGGGGCTCATGTCTCGCTTTTCTGGCATTGGGCCGCCGCCTGTGATGACCTTTCCTTCTTCCTGTTGCTTGAAGGCTTCGATCCACGGCACGCGAGGGCGACCGGCGGTCAAGCCGCTAAACACGCCATCGGTTCGGCGCGTAGGCGTGAGATGGAAATTGCGCGTGACTAGGCGAGGCGACAAAGCGTGAATTCTCTGGAGGTTCTTGTAAGTAGATGAAAATGAGACCGGGGAAAGTAGCCGGCGTGCGGAGGCGCTTCTGCAAGCCATGATTGCGCCGGTCATCTATATATAAGCGTGGGTGGTCCTCGTCATCCGTGACTCGTTATTCATACTTCGTTCGTCGCTCGACCTGAGGGAATGGAAATGGGAGCGGGTTCCTCGTCGTACAAGCCAATTCCTCAGTCAATCCTTTAGTGTGTTATTACGCACCGAAGGAAGTTCATCGATGTAAGCTCCGGCGTCACCCAACCAACTGAGCGCCGAACTCTACGCCGAGATCCCGTGAAAGCCCGACACCAGTCATATTTCAGAGTCGAGACTAAGAAGGCTAAGATAATGGATCATGTACGGGCATATATCTCCTCTTATCGTTACCGATGTGGGGGATATTAGAGGTATGCATCAATGGGAGCGATGACGTATGCTTAAACCTGTTTAGATGCAATCCATTCAATTCACCTAAGCATAACTACCTGTCAGTTCGCCCTCGTCAAAGATCAATTTCATAGAACCTAGGGACATGTTCCAAATAGGTGTTGATGACTCGAGGAACTGCCGGAATGGCCGAAGATTGTGGTCCTAGTATCGCGGATCGTTACACTTCGTCACACCTCCTAACCTGGGACAAAAAAGGTGTGGTGTATATAAGTGAAAGGTGTCAGTTAGTCAGTCAATATCGGATTAAGACTCCTCGCGTAACAGCAGATGTTTATCAACCCCCCTATACTTGGGTCTTGACATACTTTGATGGCGTGTTATAAACGAAGACAGTTGATCTTCGTGGCACCCTCTGTTAACAGTTCGACATCTATAGGGACATATAGGACTACGATATCGTTTTCTTCTAACCTGTTGAGCCTTTGGGTCTCCATGTTATTGAGAAGTGTTAGAGCTTTCGATAGAATAGTTGATGGGGTTAATAAACCTGAATAGATAGGTAAAAGTCAGTAGAATTGTTGAAATGGGAAATGTTATGATAATTTGATCCATTATTCAAGTAAGGTTCTGGAGAGTTATAACTCACGTGTAACTAAGTGCCAGGCTAGCTGGTCTTAATGTCAGGATAGAAGGTTGGTCGGAGATAGATTGCATAGAGTTGTTGTACTTACTAGAGTTTGTCTAAAGCTTTGACACTAATTATTCACCTTGAAAAAAAATCGCTGGAATATGTTATGGGCGCTTCCAGAAAGATGGTAGATAATGGTATTCATTTATCTTAAAAGGTGGTTACTCCTAACCTTAGCGACCTAGCGGGTATTCTATTATTCGCGCGTTTAAGTCCATATTAGCTGTTGACTAGCACTTTTCGTCGACGACGTATATGCCTTCCGTCAACAATAAAATTAAAGCATATAACTATTTATTATATCAGTCGTTTACCTAGCTGTATAAGAGCCATTTCTTTCAATATATTCTCAACTCTATGTATTATGGGAATAAGAGGTATTTTATCCATTTACGTTATAGAAACACCACTTACTTTTACCCACCTACTTCGGTTCTCTAAAATTATCAAGCGGTCCGCTCCTAAAACATTACTTTAATAACAGATGGTAAACTTACATAACGAAAGAAGAGAACTAGAAGTTGGACATATAAATATAATGACAGAATAAATAAAGCAGCCCAAATTACACCAAATAAGGGCTGATATAAGCGTATATTATCGGAGGACTCTGCATCTGTGTGGTATTTTATTGATTATACTACTGCACAGACTCAGCTATACCATAGATATGACTTTGAATTTTCTAGTGCTGGAGAAAGTTCTAGTCGTATGCTAGTTCTCCTACGCGCCTAGCAACTATTGGGAAGGGCGGGCAGCTCTCTGCAGTGACCATTCTCTTGCTGGTTTCCTTGGAGATGGCGTCACTCACTCACTGCTTCTGGTTTATCGATCTGACTTTCTTCGCTTTCCGCCGAGTGAGTGGCTACGGCTCTGTCACCTCAAATGTTGTTCTGCCCTGCCTTTCCAAGTTGAAGGCTCCGCCAATGATAACCTAGGTACTTGTGTGGTTAGCTCTACTCTCTAATCCGTAGTCCTTTATGTATATAATTAGTTCGCTAACTTTGTCAATCTACTATAGTGCTAGATCGAGTCAGAATAAAACAATATGGAGGTGACCAGGGCATACTTATAATTTTCATGCCCCCGTCAATAGACAGAAATGCCATGATCATATGTAAATTCGTGAATGCTTCTATTTCTGATTGTATCTACCTTTAAGCATCCCGGATCCAGTTATGGCCTACTCGTACGCGTAACGTGTTGTGTAGGTAGTGGGTAGTATACGCCGGTGTGTTTCGGAAGGGAGGGCTCCGCCAGCGTCGTAAGCCCCATCCGCCACACAATCCTAAACTACCTGGGTGGACTAACCTAGACACGTGCAAAGCATATCCTTCTCCTTTTAGATGGGTTGTCAAGCACCGATCTCAATATTAACTGATACTACCTAGGTAGTATGTACCTGCCTTGCCATTTATCATATTACACGGCATCGTTTGGTTGAATTATGGAAGTGTTGTTTAGTGAAAAGAATAGAACATAGTACATAGTAAAGTTGTCAATACTTGGGGAGGCAACGGGAGAGAAGAGGCTAATTGAATCAAGAGTGGAACTAAGTACACTATAGCTCGAGTCAGTTGGGACGCTAAAACTTTGGCGCGATAGGCATGTTGCAATTTCGTGAAAATATGTTGCCATGATACGTAAATAACTGACGCTCGCAACCCTCGACCCCTGTCAGAAGCTGGAGTGGGATGAGAGCGACAAGATAGTGATATTAGTGATATCTAGTGTAAGCCGATCAGAATGGAGTGTGCTTTGTTGTTATAGGCAGGTATCAGGCACGATATCAGTGAATTCTGTAGATCTATCCTTGAATAGTCGGTTGTGAGTACAAATTGCCCTTCCGGGAACGGTGACCGTTGTGATCGGAACTTATCAATTAATTATTATTTAGTATACCGCCGTCGGTCCGTTGTACGTCCTCCCGAACTCGGGTAAGATTGTCGAGTTGGACGAATGGGTTTAGGAGATGTGTACATGAACGGATGATGTAGTTGTACAATTGCTGTTCGCCATACCATGTCTACTACATGCTATTCACTCGGGTGTTTCCTGAAAATATTAGGTAGTGCAGTGTATATAATAAAAACAATATCGAGTCTCGTTCGCTTATCTTTTCCTCATTTTTCCTTCGTTTTTTTTCTGGGTTGAAGGACGCATCAGCGCGAGTTTCAAGCACTGCCTGCGCCTATAACGACCCCTATTGCACTTATACACTACTATGTACAGTTTGACGGGGGGTCGGTAGGCCTAGTGTAGTGGGCTGACTTGGGTACAGTACACTACAGCGCGATACTTTAGCGGACTTAAGCCCCACAACAACGTCGCAAATCAGGCCTGTTATATTGGGCTCATTGAACCTGGATTGGGCAGTTGGAGAATCCTCCAATGGAGATGGGGATCCAGTGATACACATGAATGAATACCCGGTGCACCACATCAGAGGTATAATAAAACATCTCTACTGTATATAGTAACCGACATGGCATGTCGATCCCCCTGTAGATGAAACAATCAAAGAACTAAGCTGGTCGATCAATTGCAAGCCGTGGGGGTTGCAGGATATAGTCATTCAAAATATCTCAAGCTGCTGTCTCCTTTGCTGGGAGAAGATTCGAAAATCGTGATATACCTAAGTAAGTAGATACTTACATAATGTAGTAATTAGTACACTACCTAGGTATTTTAGGTCCATGTATGTACCTGCGACTATACTCGTGTATGTGGATCGAATGTACGTATACAGTAGTATGACTCTAGGCTTTCGTCAGCGCTTGTTTCAACAGCCTGCCACCTTAGTATGAACTTCCCTACCCATTGCAGCACGATGACGACTACAGATCTACCGGGCTAATAAGTTATTCGACCATCACTAAATTTCGGTCTATGTATAATAAAAGAGACCGGGGCACGATAGTTGATCTTTGCCCTCTACCCGGACTATCGCCTAGACTAATACGATCCAATGTCGTTCTGGGCTGATCCCATCAAGCATCGGAGAAAACGCCCATAACCTATGCCTTTAGCATCCATGTACGAGATACTTATGATATAGTATGATGGCATATTTTGGGTAGGTAGCAAGGTATGTATAGTATAGTGGCACCCGTAAACAGGATAGACAAACCCTAGTAAGTAGGGCCGTTTCCCAT
The DNA here is from genome assembly GCA_022495195.1 of Xylaria digitata. NCBI lineage: Eukaryota > Fungi > Ascomycota > Sordariomycetes > Xylariales > Xylariaceae > Xylaria > Xylaria digitata. Next base: position 34,993 of record MU377038.1, read on the forward strand.
TTCATTTGGCTCTCTTAATTTATTAGAGTATATCTAGTCGACGGTGTAACACCTAGATTAACCCGTCGTCTGTGTTCCTTGGTGACTTGACTCGTTCAATCTGCAGACCGCTAACCGTTATGTGCACACCTTTCTGTAGTGGTCGTCCATTCATTTACTCTTCGATATGTTTTTCGTTCAGCCCTCCTCGCTCTTAGTAGCGGCTTGTATTGCTCGTCAGGTTCTTGCGGATTTGCCCCTGATCACCGATGCCGTCGCTTATAACGCCTGGGCCTATGGCGACCGACCTAACCAGACCTATTACTCTTCTAGTCTCGTGTCTCCGCGCTTCCTCGTGAACACATGGGACAAGAATGCGACGACGTCCGGGTCTCACATTTTTATGGCTCCGGCCAACCCAGGCCAAAAGCCGTCGCCCATGATCTTATCAAGCAAAGACTTGAGCTTGGTGTACGCGGATCCCTCCTGGAATGGAGGTACCGATGCTAGAATGCAGTTTCACGACGGAGCCCCATATCTGACCTTCTGGTCCGGCTTTGACCAAAAGGGACACGGCACCGGAGGAGGCGTGATGCTCGATCCCAACTATAATATATTCAAGAACCTCACTACCACGGGGTTCGTCACAGGCGCCGACAGCCATGACTTCAAGATGACTAGTGACGGCGGTGCCATTATGAATAACTACCACACCATCTATACCGACTTGACGTCCATCGGTGGCCCGGACAACGGTACCTTGTTAGACTGCGCGTTTCAGGAGGTTGATATTGAAACTGGCGAGGTCCGGTTCACCTGGAAGGCGACAGATCACTTCAACTTGACCGAAAGTCTAGCTGATGAATATAGTGACGTGGACGGGGGCTTCGACTGGTTCCACATGAACGCCATCTCGAAGACGGTTGGAGGGAACTATCTAATATCGATCCGTCACCTTCGAACCGTCGCTCTGATTAACGGCACCGATGGGAGCAGGATCTGGCAGGTCGGCGGTGTGAACAACTCGTTCAAGGACTTGAGCGGCGGCAAGGCGACCAACTTCGCCTTCCAACACGACGCTCGCTTCACCGATACCAGCGAAACGGAGATCACCCTGTTCGACAACCATGCCATGCACATCACGTCGTCCACATCCGGTTGCACCCAGGATTGCACGCGTGGCGTGCGCATCGCTCTCGACTACGAAGCCATGGAGGTGCGACTAGTCTCCGAATTCTACCACCCTCAAAGCGTGCAAGCTTGGGCTCAAGGCGGCTATCACCTTCTCCCTAACGGCAATGCGATCCTAGGATGGGGCGTCGTGCCGGCAATGACCGAGTTCGACGAGGCTGGCAATGTTGTTATGGACATCCAACTTCGCCCATGGAATACCACGGAAGGTGGAGGTGGCCCCCTATACCGCGTTTACAAGTTCGACTGGGTTGGGCAGCCGCTCTGGCAGCCAAGCTGCGCCTTCGTCGACGGAATCGTCTATGTGAGCTGGAATGGTGCCACGGAGGTGGTGTCTTGGTCATTGGTAAGTCATGCGATCCGTGTGATCTATCGATGCGATTGTTAATATAGAATTGTAGTCCGGTGGACCCTCACCTCTGACGATGGAGCGCATCGCCACAGTGGAGAAGGATGGCTTCGAGACGAGCATTAAACCCTCGGAAGAGGTCTCCTTCATTCGCGTTGATGCCTTGGATACTAATGGCAAAGTCATCGGGTCTAGCAATGTTGTCGACACATCAAGCGGCGACTCTGTCGGGTCTATCATCAGGCCATGAGAATCCCGCCAGACGGGCGAAGGGAGCAGAGTCGACCGGTCGTACGGAGCTGAATCAGGGGATAAAGTCATAGACAGAACGGTAATGTTGGAAATGGCCAGCGTGACGGCAATATCCTAGCCGTTGTCGGCACAAAACTGTAATAAATTTATGCCATTAGGGTGTACTAAGCGCCGAGCCGAGCCGATGTGGAAGGGTGATCCCTTTTTTGGATTGTAGAGAGGCTCACGGCGTGGGGTCCTACCAGGTACGGCTGCGTCAGTTCCAGTATATACTTCTTGACCAGGGGGGTCTATTTTATGTCACATATATTTGCATATTGATGAAGCCTATGTTTACCAGACGTTCATATATGCTATGTGACAGATGGCTGATGAATCTAGAAGTCGTTTCTCTGAGTTAGACATGATGCCTAAATATCCCACCTAATCGTCATTTCCACTCCGTGGCAGACCCTCAGTGCCTCTCCCGTAATCCTCGCCATACCTTTTCCCTTCGACGAAGAGAGGCTTTGTATCTTGGAGAACGAAGACCATCCTCGCCCAATCCGTCGCGCTTGGATTACTCCACTGTCGTAGGCAATGCCAGCTTCGGTCAGCGAACAGTTCTCCGCACAATGTGCAGCACAACACACCAATCACAGCCGAGATCATGTCTTATTGTATGCAGTACAAAAAGTCATATTTCAGCAAGATGTGACGGGTGCCCTGTCTTGCCTTGAAGAGGGGGAGGGGATGATCCGACTCACAGAGTGAATTGTCGCGCGCTGCACGGCGATGTCACCACGCCTCAAGCGCGTCGAGCTCCCGTCGTCGAGAATTAGGTCAATCTCGCCCTCGACCACGATGCCGAAGTCGAGGGACTGTGTCCGGTGCATCATGCACACATACTCTGGTGAAAAGTCGACCATGCGGCAGACAGTGCCACTCTTAACCGCGAGTCCGAGCTTGCCGCTCGCGATCTTGTCGTCGTGGTACTGGAGATCAATATCGCCGTTCAAGTCCGGCGGGGACGGGTTCGTGTAGATCTGGTTAAACCCCATCAACCCGTTCTCGAAGGACGTCCATGCTGCCGGCCGTTCCGATTGCACGATTGCCTTGCCCTCGGAGTTGTGGCCGGTTATGAATGTTGTTGTTCTCCGCAAGTTGGTATGCAGCTCGGCTAAGGTTGAGGACGCGGGCTCGGATTTTGGCGCTTCGTTGGACATGTTTGATTGTGGTGTATCTTACGTCTAATAAAAACAATGGTATGTTGTTTATGAAAAGGGCCCTAAAAATGGTACGTTCAGTGAAGCTTTCTCAAGGTGTTCGGCGGCTTCGGGAGGGGGTGGATTATGATATATCAGACAACCCCTCATGGAAGATAGTCTAGTTTCACTGCCTCTTCCACCGCATTCTTCTTTGATAGCGGAGTTGGAGAAGTCCGGCAATATGCGGGGGCTGGCTAAGGCATGATGACCTAAGTATCAAGCACATGCCCAGCTTGTGCTCGTCTCTCTGCACGTTTGATGATCTTTATTATGGCCCACATCTACTCGGTGATGAAGGGTGCATTGTCGTATGAATAAGATAGATACAGAGACGTGAAGCAAAACAGTCCAAGGTTGCCCCAGAGATCCTAAATCTCGGACTTACTCCAGGTGGCGCTAGGTGGGTGTGAATATCTATCGCATATGGTTCTATGTCTATAAGCCGCCGCGACGATATTACTCCTAACCTATCCGCGTTCACTAAGATTATAGTTGTTCCCGTTGAAATCCAGTTGGGTGCTTCCGGAAGGAAGACGATGCGGGTAGATCCGATCGTTCTAACTAGAATGGGGGTTCACTAAGATTGCCAAGGATTGATCACCAGCTAACCCCGCATTCTCCCTGATGAATCGTAGCTTTGTCCTTCTCTGATTGGCATGAGAAGAGGAATGGTGCCGTGAGCCTCAGCACAACTTTCGACACAATGCCCATGTGGCTTGTGAATTCACGAGCTGCACAAACCCGGCTGTCCGTAATCTCGGGGATTGTATACTCTGCAACCGCCATCTATGTTCCAACCATCTTCAGCATGAATTTCATGCTTGTCCTAAGTGGGAGGTGAGTTCAGCTTTTCACGAGAGACATTCCAGTTACCGACATTTGCAGGACGCGGATACTTACGATCCTGCGGCCCGGGCCGCTGAAGCAGATGAGCTTACGAGGTTGATTGAAAAGATCAACACTCCAGCCCTTGCCGCTCGAGCTAGTCATTTGCGCCAAGGAATACGCTGCTCAATTCCTCCGCTTCACTATGACAGAGCTACACGGAGCTCCGTAATGGGTGATATGAATTATCATATTGGAGTCTGTTTTGATGACGGAGTTCAATGGATCGCCCGTGTCCACAGGTTCAACGCGACATCGCCTCTAGCAACACTACGAGATTATATCATCCAGAGTGAGGTGGCGACCCTCAAGTTTCTCGAGAGAACTAGTATACCTGCCCCAAGAGTGTTTGACTTTATGCTGGATCATTCGGACAATCCTGTCGGTGTTGGTTATATTCTGATGGAAAGCTACCTGGAGAGTCTTTGAGATGGTCCACTGCAACGCAAGGACAGAGAAGAAAGGTGATGGAACAGCTAGCTAACGTATTCATCGAACTTGGCAAATACCCATTCGACTTGTTTGGCTCCCTCGATCACCCAGGCGATTCTCATGTTGGTGCATTTGCTCGAGAGTCACTTACCGACTTTATACAATCCGAAATGCGCCCACTAGGTCCATTTACGTCTTCCGAAGAGTATCACAAGTCTTCACTTCAGCTCATCTTGGATCTCGTTCTTCGCGAAGAGATGTACTCGCAGCAAGCAGTAGACGCATACCTAATACACCGATTTCTCCTCGACTTAGTACCACTTGTGTTATCATCATCAGTGCAGGGTGGTCATAAGTACTACCTGAAACATGCCGACGATAAGGGAGATCATATCCTGGTGGATAAGGATTTCAACGTGACTGGTATTATCGATTGGGAATGGGCCTACACTGCACCACCAACTCTTGCCTTTAACTCCCCAATCAGCCTCTTGCCAGTTGCGCAATTCTACGAGGGAGCAAAGAACTTAGGCGACGATGAGATTACCTTTGCACGCATATTGGAAGAAAAGGGTCATCAGGATCTGGCAAACTTTGTCTGGAACGGCCGATTGCAGCACAGATTCGCTTTTTGTTGCGGCTACGATCTCGCAGATTGGAATGGATTCCTCGGCCTCTCCCAAGGGCTTCGAGATGCTGTCAAGGTAGATGATGGCCTAGATTGGGATGACTGGAAAACTGCTGCATTGCACCGCTATAGAGTGGATGCTGGCCTACAAGTCTTATTATCTAGACACGGGAACATGTCGCGCAGAAGTGGATCATATATATACCGTTAATTCCAGCATGGAATTAACGGCGTCGTTTTTTTCCGTGACAGAACAGCCTTTGACTCTTGAATTAGACGCGTATCCGCAAGTGGCGGTGCTGGCACATACGTGCCGACGCTTGATAGGTGATGCTTAAATACAGCATATGCTATGGAATCCCGTTCGGTTGTTAACAGGACATGAAAGTTTAGTTAGCCGAAACACTATATCGAAATACTGGGGTTGACGGCGATAGTAGTGGTGGCGGAACTTTGCGGGATTTGAGCCAGTATACTTGATTAGGTCTAATAAAGTTAAATTGGTATTTCGGGAACAATCCAATTGGTGTGTTCATTGTACAGTATGAGCGCCTGACGTCCAACCGGTGGAACTACTCAAAATGACCTACTCGGGGAATCGACGCCCATGCTGTCCACTAAACCTGCGTGGAGACTTGGAGACGATTAAACCTCCCTGCATTACTGAAAATGCCGGGGAGCTTTTCGTAAGAGTTCGATTTTCTGATTGACTGACTAAATGTTAGTAAATAGGCCGACAAGAATTGCCCTAGAGTAGTAGTTCGACTATTTCATTGCTCCTGCGAAGCTGGTATATTAGATAGATTTCACACAGTATAGGAAAGACTAATGGTGGTACACAAGAACAATCAATTCATTACGGAGGTGCTAAATAAACTAATTTATAGCAGCCATAATCATCACAGGTTGTAGCCCCGGGTGGGAGTTAAACAACTAGACGAGTCTCCCTAAAGACCGTAACATCAGAATATCTCTAACTGCGCGACATCGTGAACCAGCAGCGCATCAGGGCTATTAGGAGCAGCTGTGGGAGAGGTAGAGGAGGCGGATGCAGACGTAGTATCGGCGGCGGCGAACTCGCCCACTGGGATCTTCATCAGCGCGCGCACAGCAGCACGCAGCTCCGGAATTTCCTATTTTAAGTTAGCGGAATTAACTGCTTCAATAATGTTTATGATTCTTACACGGCGGGATGCCTTGCGGGATGCTCTGTACTTTTTGGAAGACGAAGCCTTGTTGGGAAATGCGGCCTCGATGGCTGTCGTTAGGCGAATTGCCATGGGTATGACATGTGGCTCGCTATTGAACCCGTGAGTATAACCTGCTATGCGAAGTAAATTTGCTAGGGTCGTGATAACTTACAGGGCAATGCACGTGTGTCCAGAGGGACAGCGCCAGCAGTGCGAGCAGCGGCCAGACTCCTCGTACAAACCAGAGTAGTTATGGGAGAGCGCCGGCTCGACACATTCCACACAGGGCACAGCGCAAACGGCCGGGGAAGACGACGCCAGAAGCTTTTCGATCTTCTTCTTCTCACGTTTTAAAGCGCGGCGGCGGTGCCAGTTTCTCTCTCGACGTTTACTTTGGCTTTTGGACTTTCCTTTCTTGGAGCTTAAATAACAGTTAGAATGGTTAGAAGGCATATTAATAACCCTAGGAAGGCTACTCACGCGTCGGAAGGGGAGGGGCCACTGGAGGTAGCTATGGCTTTGGAAGACATTTTAGACGATGCTGCATAAAGGGTAGTACTAAGATTTCCTTATTGTAAGAGACCATATCAAAATGGAAGTCATGCCCTTGGGAAATAGAAAATGAAAAGAGAACTTACATGGTAGAAAGAAGTGAAAGGGCTCGGGCTATTGTGAAAGATCGACTGGCTAGGTACGCTCTCGATGTACGCTTATTCTAAGCACACCCTAAGACTGTATATGAGCCGATAAAGAAGGAAAACAAGATTGAAAAAAAAAAAAAAGGTGACATAGGAGCAGGATTTATAGTTGTGTGAGGAGTGCTAGGCAACGGGGCTCATTGTTGTTACCCGGGGGCGGCTCCCCTCATAAACAAAACCACAAAACCCGTATAACCAGTCACTAGAGTTACAAGGAGTAAAAAACATGCCTTAATGGTAAGCTTATTTGGTAGTGTTGATGAAATATAGCTTTTTCGCGTAGAGGGATAGAGCGAAGATCTGAAGCATTGGGCTAAAGCTATCTCAATATTTCAGAAGATTGAATAACGGCTATGAACTCTTGATAAAAGGCTGAACTATAGCAGAGCTACTGACTTATTTCACAATTAATTCTCATAGAACTGAGAGGTGTCTTGTTCACAATACATCAGTAAATTGCTGTTATCGTACTTCATAACGTGCATGGCGACTGATCATCTGTTTCTTCCGTCACGATTAGTTGGAGCCTGGCCTTGCAATATACGCCAAGGATACCATAAATCAGGATCTCTCTACCTGTTTTCAACAAAGCATCCGGAGAGCAGTTTGGGAAGTTCATCCTCACGCCTACATAAGAAACGCCCTTAGCCCACTAAAACGCCAACATTTTTGGTATTGTTATCGATGCTTTAGATAAAGGCGACCGGGATGGAAGTGTTGGGAAATTATCCATTTACTATACTATGGCGATAGTATCTTGTTAACAATGCTTTGCATTTTACCTAGAGGGATAGTACAATAATGCAGATGACCTTTTCCGAACAAAATTCCAATCTTTTACTATTGTTTAGGGACTAAGTACCGCTCGCTAGACATTTTAAAACAAGCCGCGAATTGGATACTAGTTAGCCCTTAGGATCAACGTGCACTAGAATAGTTGTTTACATTCGAAAGCGATACGGCTCCGGGTAACCCCGTCGCGTTCTCGCCTAATTGTCGACCGAAAGTTACTCGATCAAATAGGAAGGCTTCTCGGCTACTATATATATGTTACTATATACTCTTAGATAGAATAGTGACTCGACTTTTCACCAACTTTTCACCTAATGGCTAGCTTGTAGCACCGGGTTTATGGGATGGCATAATACGGCCCCGATTAGTCAATACGGTTAACTTCAACTAGTTAATAAATCGCGGTACTCCTCTATATAGGTTGCCTCTTTATAAGCATAGTTGGTCTCTTCTTGTTAATGATAGTACTGGGTATCTCCTTTAGTGATCCATTCTGACTAACGCAAGTATCACTGATTGCTAGAAGACCGTCAGCAGCAGACTCTCGGTCAAATGTTTGTGCGGCTTTTAGGTCATTACTGTGATGACTTGGGTGACATGTAAGCCAGGCAAATTTTGGTTTGTTTTTTTTTTGGGGGGGGGGGGGGGAGACAATAAGGCCGTATTTAGCTCCCTGGAGGCTTGAATTGCCATTTTCGGAAGGATCTCAGCTCGAGAGACATGTATTGGGAGTCTGTTTCGAGAGTCTCTGCCTTGCCTTGCTTTGCGTCAGGTTTTTTTTTCCTTCCTTTTTCTTCCTTTTTCCCTGGCCCTAAAAAGGGGCCGGAATAATTACGGTGCTATTAGCACTGTATTAAACAAACGTGACGTAATACTACCTACAGCTCCCCTTTGTTTTTTGTTTTTTTTTTAGGTAACTATTCTACGAAAAGTTTGAATGCTATTACCTCGCTGGCCAGGCAAGGCAAGAAAACAGCCCTTGAAGTAGGTGAAAAGACTGGTCTAGTTAGGTAACTAATCTGGAAACTGGTTTGAAAAGTGGTTTAGAGGTCTGAAGGTCTAAAGGTCTAGTCTTAAAGGTTATTTCTAAGACCGTTCCCTTGCCGGCCAGGCAAGAAAACAGCCGCTGGAATGGATGAGGTTGTGTAACAGAGAGAGAAAAAAAGAAAAGGAAATTCCAACGGAAAAAACGGCGGCAGCTTATAATTACAGCTGTTCTTTGTTTCGAAGTCTTATACGTACAGCTTGGATTCGATGCACTAGAAGATTCGATGTACTGCAAGGCTTACGAAACAACTCCCAATACAGGTCTCTAAAGCTGAGATCCTGCCAAAATGGGAAATCATTGACTCCAGCGGTTAAGGTGGAATGACAGTGAAGAAAAATAGTAAAGTTGACCTACAACATAATATGTACCCCCAGATTTCAAAAACAAATAAGATAGGATTGAATTCACACGACACAGATGATGGTTGATCCGCTGCATTGATGCGTGGTTAGCACTCCATTTGCCACAGAAGCAGTTCGTAAGATGATCAGGAGTGATATAAGCCAGAATATGAGAGCGCACTAAGACATAGCTGATTACGAGATGAACTACTAGCCCGACTGATAATGAAATGAAAATAATTCAGAGTTGTCGGAAAAGGTAATTCATCTAGATATTCAGTTTAATTCATCAGTACTTGTCAATATACTCGCTCTCTAGGTATGATAGTAAAGGTCCGATATTAGGTTGACTTGGACTGCATGGTTCAAAAGCCCTACGAGGTATTTACCCTGCCAAAATTTGGTCGACAATCTAGACCTTACTGATTATTCCTTTCTAATACATTTCGCTCATATAAGTCTTGAGGATACCTTCGTTAGTGGCCTAGTTTTCAGCTGGATCTCCGGAATCATAGTGTTCCAGTCCGGGCACCCCTGATGTGAATAACTAGTGTAGGAGCACACTGATTGTGCAGTAGTATCCAAGGATTGTAGTAAAGAAGGATTCTGAGCATGTCGCAAAAGGCTAAGCGACTTGCAGGGGTGAGGCGTAATCGACACCTCCGGAGTTCTTCGTATATGCTAACACTTTCAGATACCATTATATTTTTGAAATGCACTACTCGTTTGCGGACGTACGGACTCTGCATGGATGAGGCACAGGACTACGACGTTGGGGTAAGCTGTATTGCCCCTTAGAGAGGGGTTTGTTGCTGACCACCAACATGCTGCGAATTCGATGAGGGGATAACAATCCCTGGTCATCACTCTCATTCAATGTCAAATAGACACACCCATTAAAACATCATATCATTCCGGCCGCCGAAGAATTAAAGTGCGTGTTAAGAACTGTAATTTTAAAATCGCACGCGCGACCTTCCCAGTCAAGGATTGTCGGCGTTAGTATCCCCCACATTCTAGCTTACCCGCGCAACCTAATTTCCTCTCCAAGGACTCGCAATGTTTAGAACAACTGAGCGTCTCATTCCGAACGTCGTCAGACAGTTATCGGCGCAAAATCATCGGTATGCTACCATTGTAAATGGAGATGGCGATTGTCAGCACTTGACTTTTCGCGATCTCGACAATGTATCGAATAAAGCGGCCTGGTTCATCGACCAGAACCTCAAAGACCAGGACAAGTTCTTGTATATGGGACCCAATGACGTCAGATATCTCATCTGGGTCCTGGCAGCTATGAAGACTCGCAAATGTGTAAGCATCATTCTTCTGATAGCCGCTGGTAATCCTGTTGTGTGATGCTATTTAGACTCACAGAGCTTGCGTCAGGAGGATGAGTTGACCAATTGACAGGTTGTCTTCCCCTCGCCTGGGAATACTATCTCAGCTAATACCAGCTTATTCGACAAAGTCGGGGCGAGAACACTTTTCCACGCCCCTGAAGTGCTTGAGACATTGTCACCACTTCTCGCTGCCACGAAGGCCACAATCACGCCGATTGTAACTCGGGGCTACCGAGAGTTCCTGAGCGAGACAGTCGCGGAGGCGTACCCATTCGAGGGAACCTTCGATGAACTTCGTGAAACGCCGTTCATGGGCCTTCATACTTCTGGCACCTCGGGTCATCCAAAGCCTATTTACTGGAATCACCAAGCCGCTACCACCATGGCATCTTTCCTTGATCCGGATATTCAGAAACGGAATGGGGATAGTCTGATTTCCCTCAAAGAGCTCATGTTTGGCACAACTGTAGCTGTGCTTTTCCCACTCTTTCACGTGAGTCTTTAAATCTTGCGAAATTTCAACAAGACTCTTAGCTGACACGGCTCCAAGTTCGGTGGCATCGCTCCACTACTCGCTAGCCTTCATTGCGAGAACACCGTGGTTCTGCTGTGGCCAGGAACGCGCCCGACCCCGGCTAATGTTACTACGCTACTTCGAGTCGCCAACTGTACGGCGGCTTTCTTACCTCCCGCGATTCTAGAGCCCACAGTCGGTCATCCTCCCGCATTACAAGCACTGAGCGAGCTTAAAGCCGTGGGGTATTCCGGTGGAGCTGTCAATCCGATTCGAGGCAAGGAACTAGCGAATCATATTCGAAACTTCTTCCCTATTCTGGCAAGTACTGAAGGCGGGCCCGTTCATGCTGCCTCTCCGGGGGATAGCTCGCACTGGAATGCCTTTAAGTTCGTAGATGTAGGCCAAAGGATGGAAGAAGTTGCCCCTGGCTTCTACGAGTTGGTATTCCCACGGACTAGTTTGATTAACCAATTCAATGCATATTTCCATACTATGCCGCATCTTCAAACAGAGTATCATACTTCTGATCTCTTCTCTCCTGTCGAAGGCCAGAACGGTTGGTGGGTTTACCGTGGTCGGGCCGACAACTGGATGACACTATCTACAGGCTTGAAAATGGATCCAACAGATGTAGAAAATGTGATTAGCTCTCACCCAAATGTCCAAGGAGCGATTATTGCAGGCGCCTACCGTTTTCAGCCTTGCTTGTTAGTTGAACTCAAGCAACCTCCCGTTGACCAAGAAGCCCAGACCGGAGCCCTTGACACCCTATGGCCAACTGTCGCCAAGGCCAATGAAAAAGCACCCAAAGCCGGACGTATTCCTCGAGAACTAATCATATTCGCAACCGAATCAAAACCGTTTCTGCGAGCCAGCAAAGGAACCATACAGAGGGTTTTGACGATTAGGGACTATACCGAAGCAATCGACCAAGCATACGCCACGGAGGAGGAGGGCCTGCTTACCAGCGGTTTGCCAGTCCTTGAATCCACTGAGCCCAAGGACATAATAACTCTGTTGAGAGCCATATTCTCTCATGCATTGCACCATACAGATGCATACATTAATTCCGGTGATGATCTGTTCTTGCATGGTCTGGACTCTCTTGGAATTTCCATCGTTTTAGCCCGGTTAAAGGCCACTCTGCGAAAGTATGGTGTCAGCGATGAGAAGCTAAAGTTGATCAAGAGTCAGCTCATATACAAAGAGCCAACCCTTGAGCGAATCGCAGATGCCGTTTCCAACATCTTGTCTAGTGCTAGAATTGGCGAGGGGCGGGATGTACAGGTCGGCCAAAACACCCTAGACCAGATGCTACAGACCTACGAACAAAAGCTACACGTTGTCATAGATAACGGTCCAAAGAATTCTACCGGGTCTGCGCAGGATGGGCACACGGTTATACTGACGGGGTCCACAGGATCTGTAGGATCATACATACTAGCCTCACTCATCGCTAGGAAGGATGTACGGAAGATCTTCTGCCTCAATCGAGGTTCAGACGCACCGACAAAACAAGTAGCTTCATTCCGAGCTCGTGGTCTTCTTGGCCTAGACGTAGATGATGGTCGTGTTGTCTATCTGCGGGTCACGATGCATGAAGCAAATCTTGGACTACCCGATGACGAGTACATGACACTTGTGCGCGAGGCAACAACAATTGTCCATAATGCGTTCCCTGTCAACTTTTTACTAAGCCTTCCAGCATTCGAACCACAGTTCCAAGCTTTGGTCAATTTACTCAAGCTTTCCACAGATGGCGATAAAAGCCCGACAGTGCTGTTCGTGTCGAGTATCAGTGCCGGACTACGTATCATAACAGAGAGCTATGTCGTTCCACAAGCAGTACTTAGCAGAGATGACGCAAGAAACATCCTCAACCAAGGATATGCAGAAGCTAAGTATGTATGTGAGAGGTTATTAGAGACATTCGCTTCGACATCGAAGAACAAAAAAGCCGCCGTTCTTCGCGTTGGGCAAGTCTGTGGGCCAATAGAAGGAATTGGAACCTGGAATGTGTCGGAATGGACACCATCTCTAGCGATCAGCTCCAAATTCATCGGAGCCTCACCAAAGTCTATCGGTAATCTTACTGTCAACTGGGTGCCCGTTGACAAATTAGGGAATATCGTCTCTGAACTCATCTCAGCCACATCAAGCGAAGGATGCGATGCTTTCACAGTATACAACATTATCAATCCAACGGTAACCCCATGGGAGAATCTACTCCCGGCCTTGGAGAAGGTCGCGCCAGAAGTCATCGAGCCCAGCGATTGGATCACCCGATTGGAAAATAGTGACAAAGGGCATCATTTGATAAACCAAAATCCCGGCTTGAAACTAGTAGACTTCTACAAAGAGACCATGCTAGGAAGCCAGGTGGAAATCACAACGAAGATGGAAAATATCCTTGCAGTAAGTGAGACAATGAGGAACTTGCCTCATATTAAAATTGAGCACCTACAGCGATGGATGCAAGGCTGGGGCCTTTGAGAGATTCATCATAGTTTTGACTCATCAATTTATATCCCTGACAGAGCTCTCTTTTGAAAACCACAGCGTTCATTAAGTACGATTATGAGTGTATCAGTTCGGAGTTGAATATATCACTCGAGACTTCATACGAAGCATCGTAGCGATGCATGGATGGAGTACTAGATCCCGACGGAGTGCCTTCTCGCTCTACGATCGTCTATGGGCAAGGGTTGTATTCTTGTCTACCTTCTATACCGTGATTGCATATATGATTCCCTACGTTGCAGGTCGCATAAATGACAGGTTTGATCTTAGAGATGTGTTCGAGGACTGTTCTGATGTCAGACCCGTAGAATGAATAGAACGGAACGTATGCTACATAATGGACAAGAGCTAGCCGATGAAATAATCTAGGACTCTTCGCGTGACAACGGCAATCGTAACCGATATCTGTAGCTGACCACTCAATAAATCATGACATGGGGTTATGTGCGCCTGCAGGCTGGTGGTTGAACGAAATCTCACTCTCGGATCCTTCCCCGATCGAAATGGGCGCATGATGCAATCGGCACTTGGTGGCAACTTTTAGATACGGTATGATTTTCGGCTTTACACAAAGTTAGATGCCTGAAGGCTTATTTGTATTCGTTTAAACTGCACAGAGGGATGGAAAGACCTCATAAGATATTGCTGATAGTTCCACAAACTACTCTTTACTGTGACTACCGGCTATAATAGGAATAATTCCGAGTAAGGATCAAGAAGATCTAGGATTGGGGGTTCTAGACCGCGTCTGCCAATTGGACGGCCCGTTGATGACGGTATTGCATGCAGAGAAGTATTCTTTTACGTTGCATTGCAGGCGATACTGCGACATACCATAATGAGACCATCCTGAAGGCGACCAACCGACGGGAGCCGTCCCCTCCATCCGGCATGAAACCAGGAGGTAGTATTGACACGGTGCCGAAATCCTCTCTGTTCTCAGCTGCAATGCAACCCAAAAAGTCTTGGCTAGTAGTAAGAACGACAAGAGGCGATATACTAAGTACTTCCAGGGATCCGTTTCGGGTCGCAGGGTGGTCCGTTCTCCGAAATTTGGCAGTGCAGAGTGTTTTCAGGGGTATTGGGTAAGTATATAGACGTATAGAAGCTGTGAACAGCCAAGAGAATGCTAAGCTTCTTTTTTTTCCGATATGCTTCCTTTTGTTATACGGCCTACTTGGTGGCTTCATCCTACATACCACAAAGATGGATCCTAATAGGCCTGGCCTTGAGCCACCTTCGGGCGTCGAATCTAATTTTAACAACCCCCCCAACGACAATCGCCAGGCAAATGCGGGGATTGCAATATGCCTTATTCTCGTAATTACCTCGGTTTCTCTTCGTGCGTATTCTAAGCTCTTCTGTGTCAAGAAAGTCAACCTAGAAGATTGTAAGTACTTCAACACTCATCGCCTGTTCTCCGAACAGCACTCTAAACTTCAGTATTACTTAGATCTGGCATTGTTGGCTCTTGTATGCTCAGAAACTCCAACGTTAGTGGGCTAGGCTCACCAGGAAGTAGGGCCCATACATCGGATTCGTCTACGGAGTGTATAGCCTCATGAATCTCACTGGATATTACGTACACCAATGGAACGTACGAATCAAGGTCTTACCTGAAGCCCTTTATGTGAGTTTCGGCACTATCGAGTTTGAAATAACCATATCTCACGTCAAATAGATTATTTATATCAGCACTTCCTTTTTTGAGGCAACTATGGGCACTCTAAAGACGGCAATTCTCCGCGAGTGGATTCGGCTTTTTGTTCCACGGGGCACCAAAAACAACTTCTATTGGGCCTGCATTGTCGTGATGTGTTTAAACATATTATACTACATTGCGTCAATACTAGCCTCCGCCCTCTCATGTTCTCCTCATGAGAAGATATGGAACAAGTCTCTGCCCGGAACGTGTGTAAACAATAAAGTCATATTTGTTTCCAGTGCTTCTATCAACCTGGTTTCCGACCTCTGCATATTGATTCTCCCACAAAGGATAATATGGCGCCTTCATACATCCAAGCAGAAGAAAATCGCGGTGTCTTCAGTTTTTGCTATTGGTGTCATGTGCGATACTCTCTCCCCACAATCTCGATACATTATGATGCTAACGGACCTCCATCTAGCGCCTGCCTAACGGCAGCAGTACGGCTTGCCGAGGGAGTCGTATTCCTCCTTTCAGAAGACATTATTTATAACATATCGGCGGTTTCTCTTTGGTGTCTTGCTGAATTATCAGTCGCCTTTGTCGTCTTCTCATTACCGGCTATCCCTAAAGTCTTCGCCGGAAACACGTGGATCAAACGGGTCCTAATATCTTTATCTCTATGGTCCAAATCTGCAACATCTCGCTCGAGGATGCAAGATTCCAGAAGTTCAACCCACAAGACGGGCGAAAACGCGATCCGTCTTCAGAACCTCCCAAAATCGCATGGTCTCCAGTCCGAATCAAGCGAGCAACTGCATCCTTCAGGTCAATCGGAAAATGGAATTCTTCGTACAACTAGGATTGATATCAGAGGAGCTATCGTTGATGATACTCAGCCCGATAGTAATTACAGCCACCAGCATGCATGGATGTCGGGTAGAGACGGTCCTAGGGCAAAAAGCGAGTATCATTAAATGACAGGAGGATACTGGCAGGGTCTTATTATTCCAATTTATGGTCTGGGGAAGATAGTATATGCTCGGCTCGTACAATGGATACCCCACAGGATATACTGTTTGTTAATAATCGATTATATAGTGTCGTGTTCTATGTATTCCTAGTTGTCTAAACAGAAGGAATAGAAAAGGCGTTAGAACCCAGATATGGGAGGGTGATGAATATCTGTTGTTACACAAGGAACCTAATACTAGCTAAACCGATAACCTATGCTCATGTACACAAGATCCTCTTTATTATTAGAAAGTGTGACAAGAGGTGCCAGCCAACAAGTGAATTTATGGTGAATTGAGAAATCAAGTCTAACTAGAGAGATATTTTTAGTTACCTATATAGACAAGCAAGTCATATAGACCGTAGGCTAACTACAAATAGTAGAGAGTAGTTGGCCACCACGCTGCTATATAGGTATGTAGTGCTGTAAGAAAGCTGAGATAGAAGAAAGTTCTAGAAGCCCTTTTTTAAAGTTCACACTACTAACAGTGAATTGATTCTCACTCTACAGCCTCTCGTCTGTGCATGATGGAAAAGAGTCAACGATTTTAAGATAAAAGTACAGGCAAAGGTTATTAGCTTTCTGATAAGACGAGACGCCATTCTAGGAAATAGCGCGGATGAGATATGATGATATATTACAGTATATCATATGGGTGAGGGAAGTAATGGGTTTGAATCAGTACCGTATCACAGGTTGGACTAGGGTGATCCGTGTGACTTATTGAGTCATCCTCCCACTCAACCCCACACACACACACACACGTATTTATATATATACTTATATTCATCAAGTTTCTAAAGGGCCTAAGATATCGTAGAACATATCTCGTCAATGGCCATAACGTGGGCAATAGGATAAGGATGAGAGTTTATAACATGGTTAGACAGTCAGCAACGCATTATGGGTTCCCTAAACTATGTTAAATACTTTTAAACTTCTTGAAAGTTTTAATTACATATTACATACGTCTTGCAAATTCACTGCCAGTCCTTATTTTATTTTATAATACGTTCTAGCTAAGGTCTGTCAAAGCGGTTGTGTGTCGTTCACTCTATTAACAATGCCGCATCTTTACTGGTGATACTGTTATGACCCACGAGAGCTAAGGAAAAGTTCTATTATAGTATTTTCCCAACATTCATCAACAGCGTCGTCATCGTTTGAACTGACCGCCGGCATCGAAGACCCGGGAAGGGGGGTCGGGGCTTGATCTACAGAAAACGCCCGTGGCGCTAATATATTCATTCGGTAAAAAGCATCTTTACATGAAGAACATATGCCATCATCGGCCCTGAGTCCTTATCATACTACTACTACTCTCTGCGCAAACTGACATCCAACCGAATACTTCAGAATACGCTCTTTTACTATACACAGGGAGGTTAGAGTAACTAGGAGGTAAACCTTATCCTCGCCAATCTACAAGTCGTTGAAAACCCCCTGCACACTAATATGAGTCTCGACATCTGCGAGACTAGCTGCCGGAAGGCGACCGCGTCACTCGTCACGTCCGGGAAAATTAGCCTCCCGGACGAGCTGTATCACATCGGCCCCGGGGTCAGCAATAACGTTGCGACCGAAGCGATGTTGGCGTGGCGCAAGGGAGCGCAGATGTGCAACGGTGCATTTTCGGCTCTCGGCTTGGCTGCATACATACACATGTAGATCCAATTCTCCGTAGGGCTAGATATGCAGGTGATGGCGGGGCAATATTACAAATATTAAGAGTTAATGAGCTTGGCACCTCGCACGATCTTTCAGAGCTCTTGACAACTACTCTGATACTTTTTTACTGAAGATGCAGGATGTACTGAGAGGTATTGATCCTCCATCAGGTCCACACAAACTAGAGACACATCATATAACGTCAGCACCACTACAAGTTCATCAAAGGGTGCTAAGTATAGATAATTTGTCGCACCCAAAGTTTACATGCAGAGTTCCTTAGTGAGTTGTTCACGATTATCGCCGTTGAGACACGCTAGACAATTTTTTTATATAATTATTGGTTTCTAGTGTGGATGTGTATATAAGCGCAAGCCCCGACTTGATGGCAATAACATTCTAGAAACATGTTGTAGCCAAACGAGGCACCGGTGTAATAGGTTTTAGCCATGTCGATCTCTGTCAAAATTGCATGATCGTGGGTCATATTACCAACAACCAAGGCTAATAACTGCCTAACAGCAACGAAGGTGATCCAATTATAGCTTCAGCCCTGATGATCTTTCTGTTGATCTCTTGAGATGCCTTGCTCTGCCCACCGCCATATCAATCCCTTCGAGTAATTGAACTAATAATACCATAACAGCCAACGCGCTGTGCCTCATAGTGTGATTTTTAGTACGTCATTAATAAAACCGGTGCTGAAATAATAATAGTTGTTGTTAATTAAGCTTCTTTATAAATATAATTTAATTGAATGATGCTCTCT
Organism: Xylaria digitata; assembly: GCA_022495195.1. Taxonomy (NCBI): domain Eukaryota; kingdom Fungi; phylum Ascomycota; class Sordariomycetes; order Xylariales; family Xylariaceae; genus Xylaria; species Xylaria digitata. The sequence continues at coordinate 53,502 of MU377038.1, forward strand.
GTTCTTGTGTATCCCAAAAATCACCATTCCTCACTGTAACTACAAGGGACAAAACAACTACTTAGCAACATCACCCCAAATTTAGCAAGAGATGTTGTATTAATTTTTTGGGCGATCTCCCCCTTCAACATTCCTACTCTTTCTCTCCTCATTGAACATTATTACCAGTACGGCATGCCTAGTGTTGTATCGACAATGCACCACAATACGCGAACACACACGCTTCTCCGCTGTCTGGCCGCCATAGCTGGTATCAGCAGCATACCAACAACGTTAGCGGCAGAGTCTGAAGACTCGATCCAACTGCTACAGGCAACAGACAGGTATGGGCCCTGGCAGGTGCCCAGAGCTGAGTTTGACGCCTTCCTTGCCAATCACCCCAATGCCACAGGCAATTACGCCATTACGGGCCCAAATATCTCGGCACCCGCTGAGTCAACATCTTCGGGTAACGAGAGCACGATTGACGGCTGGTCATGGTCCATTGTTGTATCGGCAGACTTACCCCTCGCCAACACAACCCTGGCGCCCGAAGACGACGGCGAGGGCCCGTTTTACCACACTGGTGGGGGGATGACCTTGAACGCACCTTCATCGCTGCTGGGCCCCGGGGGGAATCTCACGGTCGATGACGGTTGGAAGATCTGTCTCTTCACCTGGCAAATCGACGATTTTCCCTATTCAGACAAGCTACGAAGCGACGACGGCACGTGCAAAAGCGTCCTATCCGACGAGTGTATTGCCAACATGAAGTTGGCAGCTGCGAGCGCCACGGTAGAAGGTAGCTGCTCATGTCCCATCGCGAGCAGTATCCCATCGTGTAGCTGTCTCGGGGACGCTGCTAAAGTGTTCAACAACAACTGTTATGGGTTCTCCCGCAATGCGTCGGATATCAGAGAATGGGCAGGGGGCAAGCTGGAGACATATGCGTTCGGCGACGCCACGGCTCATCATCTTGGGAACAATACAGCGTACAACAACATCGGAAGCCTAGCCTTCCCTGCCTTGATTAGCTTTCGGAATAAGGATGAGATCAATGGGGTCACGGACGGTAGTATGACGTCCTTATCGTGTGTGCGTGCGGCGGATGCTATTTCGGGAAGCACAGTGCCTGGAGATGCGGAGAGTAGCGGGAATCGACTCGGCACCGGTGCCACGGCAGGAATTGCACTTGTTTTATATGGATTATGTATGTCGATGCTGCAGATAAACTGGGTTGCTTCTTTCTAGAACCGAAAATATCTATAAACGTTGGTGATACCCATCCAGTGTTGGACTAAATAAAAATGAATAAAAAAGGGGTGTATAGAAAGGTTTAGTTCGAAATCAGAGGTGCGATTCTTGGTAGCGTAAAGTTTATAAAGATTTTGTATGTGAAAGAAGGAGTATCGAAGCCTACGTTACTACCCTATTCATAAATTTTCGAACAAACGAAGTTTCGGCCTTCGAATTGTTGTTGTTGCCGTCAATTTATAGTAGGGATTAACATTCGGGATATTAAAAGGTATAGTGCGACACTTGGCGAGGCATGTCTTAAATCAATATATAAATTTCAACAAAGCAGAGTGATCAAGTGAGTAAATAGTTGAGAGTGTGATTTTCAAAAGGGGGGTTACCGACTGTGGTAATAAACAAAATCGGTCTAATGGCGTTAGGACGAGTTCAGTCAAAATTTCGGGGTAACGAGTCCAGTAACATGAGCAAGATCGGTGGCTATACTACAGGCATCGATAACTCAACAGGATTAGCAAAGACGAAGTTAGGGAAGCGTAAGCTACCAAATTTCTATACGGAATAGTAATAAAGTCAAATAAGGTTCAACACCACATCAAGAATTGATATAGGCTTAAGGCGTAAGACAATAAATGAGTAAAGATTTTCAGTCTATCAAGTGTCTACCATGAACAGAGAAAAGTCGTCTACATATGCTCATATTGGATGTTTTGTGTAAGTCTATATTCCTTCGGCACGAATACGACCCGAAATTTCCGTGACTCCTCAGGTGCCTTCGTAAGTCTTAACCTAGTTGCCGTAGCCGCAGCCGATCATCTAGGAACAGTAGTTAACCGCTACATGGCAAGATGTGTAGTTGTTGTTACTATAGCTACCATGGAGGGCAGAGCACTGATCGAAGATGTTGTATGCGATATCGAGTATAATTTGTCCGGAGACCTAATTAACATATGAGATGCTGTTTCACTAACCATTTTGAAGTCGCTGCTTACCAGGTAAGGCCGCCATTTGTTGCTCAGATGATACCACAGTTGCTATATGATCATTTCTCTTGGTTCGTGTATTAGGCATTAACATCGATACTTGAGAGACCTGTGTTGTGGTCCGATATGCTGGGCGAGATAGACAACACAGTACAAAGTCCAAACGTGTAAATTTTGGTCATTACTATATAGACAAGTATACGCACTTGTTACTGTACGCATGGATGAACGTAGCCGCTGTTACAGTTAGGACGGTTTCTTAAATAAAGGCATGGTAATAAAAGACAACTGTTTAATTAAAATAATACGAAGTGGCCGGCGCTCTTTTGTGTGTCGGAGATAACTAGTGTGCGATAGGAGCCGAGCATTCGATAATATATCTGTATTGATGGGGGCTGTACACAGGTTACAGATCACTAATATTATACTACCTTTGCTAACAGAGTATATGGTGGCAGGTATAGGTACTACGACTCCTCTACAAGATCTCCGCGACTAAAGGACCTTAAACAAAGTTATTTAGCTTATGTCATTATGTCACTAAATGAAGACTAAAAGTAGCCGTGAAAATGCTACGATGTGATTATTGCGGCTAAATATTTTGCTGACTAGATTGAATACATATCCCCTGAAAAAAAGGTATCATGTGCTTCGAAATTGTGAACTTAATATTGTCTCTGGATTGAAAAATGTTAATATAAATACATAGTTATATTACTAGCAGAGATTGATATCCATCTCTAACAGCTTAAAACCGGTAGTTATTGTGCTACTGTTGGCTATCTATACCACAGAGGTTATAGCTTTAGTCTTGATGGAATAATATAGGTGTTTCAAAGCCCCTATAAGATTCAAGGGCTCCGCGAATCTCTTGACTGTCGTATTAAGTCCCACCCATTATACCTAGCAACATATAGCTTATCTATTCTCTCTGTGATCAACACTTCTGGCAGTAGTATATTCTGAGGTGAACATCCTGATCATATTTTGAATGTGGTGTTTCTGATGAGGGAGGCTGGCTCAGCAGATTGTGTTGTGAAGCCACGTCTTCGAAGAAGAACAAAGCGTAGTGCATTGAATCTAGTTATGATAACTGCTTGCACCCCGCCATAGCCGTGGTCTTGGAGACTCAGTTACTACCAAATGCTTCTAGGAGGTCCTAGAAGCTGAGATGGTCAAAAATTAGACAACGTGTTCATCTTTTATATACACCTCAACTCATAATTCTGAAATGTTTGTGATAACTGGTTAGGTAAATGGTTAAATAGTACTATGGAGTGAATGTGAAAATATGGCTATACACACTTAGTATCTTGGCAACTAGCCCCTTTTTGTAACATACTATTTCGACGCATTCAGATGAAGAGATCATATGTTGGGGTATTATAGGATTCTCTCATACGCTCATACTCCACGTCTTTAGCGAGTGCTATGTTGGCTATCATGATGCGAGCTTGAGAGAATATTACGATTTCCCCAAGGATTTTTTTTTTTTTTGATCTGTTCCAAGCTGGCCAGGCCGAAAAGATAAGACCATCTCAAATTTGTTGTCTTGGTTCGTCTTGTCTTGGGCAAAGCAGCTGATGTTGAACGTCGTTTCGCTATTGGCTGGTGATAAGAAATATTGTCAGGCGGACCGCTTTAGGAGACACCTCTCTTTATGTGAGTGCTCCCGGCATACAGGCGGCATTGAACACGGGATCGAGCTAATCTTATTTATCGGTAGATAAGTCGTATGTTTTTATATGTTGATGTGCTCGGAGTTGACTGCTTGCAGCTGCTACAGGTACCTAAGTAGAGTGAAGTTATCCCTCATTTTACCTTTAACGGGTATCTAGTCTGCCTTAAGTACATACATACATACATGGGTACAGATACCTACCTCTACTACATAAACCTACATAATACATAGCTAGGTACTGTAGATACTAACCTAGGGTAAGTACGATAAAGATGTTTATGTTTCACATGCACCCCGCCTCCTCGGCAATCCACTTTCTATGTTAGGCGGGCCAAGCTTGAACCTGCACTTGGACTAGACCTTAAGTCTAGCAGTAACTAGTGTACTGTACAGCGCCTGTACAGCATGTTATGTACATAGTGAGTGGGCACCTCAGCAGTACCTACTATAGGAGAGGAGTAATAAAGAAAGCATCTGGCTATCCGGTTCATCAAGAATGGACACCTTTCCCTAGAAGAAGTACTGCAAGAAGAGAGATACAGTAATTCATTATATAATTGAATATTCCGCAGTGGTCGGTGTTTCGGCGGATGCACGTGTTTACGTACATGAATTCCCCCCTCCCCCTTAGCCCTTGCCGTCGCTCACATAACGTACCTAAGGTTAGATTAGGTACCTACTGTACATACATGCTAGTAGCAAGTACCTAGGTATACTCCACAACCTACAGTCGAAAGCTTAAAGGTAGGTACCAATCAACTGTTGCAGTTGCCCGGGCGGTTAGACGCATACAGGTGCAGTGTGCTATACACTATACATGTAGTAACTAGATCATGTACCTACCTACCTAGTTTCGAGTACGGGTCAACAAACAGAGATAACATATAATATTTGAAAGGTAAAGCTGTGGTGGCATACATAAGTAGATTATATCACTGACACGTATGGTTTGTAATACTTTCTCCTGCCTATCTACTCGGGTATCTAATATAAAGTATCGAACCGTAGTTGACAGATTACCTGCAACTTGAATTGATACCAACACAGTGGTTCGCCAAGGCGACAAGGCCTCTTATACGGTACCTACATTGGCCTGTTTTTAGGGCTACTTACTACATACTGCATCTGGTAGTGTAGCCGCGGGTGTCTATATTATCTATAGGTAATCTACTACTACAGTTAGGTAAGTAGCTAATGTATAGGTATGTTTCTCTGCTGCATGACTGAGGTCTGAGGTAGTAGTGTACGCAAGTCTTTACCGAGCTGTTGCTCTCGGCTCGGTACTTGGGCGAGGTAAGGCGACAATAACTGCATGTAAAGCACCTAAAGCATCTACGCTAAGGCACTTAGGGAACAACATGCCTACGGGTGGCTGGAAGGCCGCCGGAAACACCGGGATTGACCGGCCTTCAATTTTTATTTGTTTGACTCGCCCGCTGCATGTATGTGGATGTTCGATCTAGATACAATAACTTCCAGTCAACCAGTTGTTATCAACTCGATCATACGACCACCCGACCCGACTTGACGTGACCCGACGGCCGGTGGTTGGAAGGTTGGAAGAGAATGAATGAAGATTTCCGCACACGCGCGCAACGACACCTGCATAAGCGCACGCGCTCACCGCCCCTCATAGCTCATAGCCCTCGTACATATGTAGGTCGGCCCTCATAGGTACGCCGCTTACTTACCTATCTATGTACACACTGGTAAGTAGCAGTAGTGATAGACCTGGCAACCTCCGAGGAAGAGAGATACTTCCCGAGGATCTAGGTACCCATCTTCTTTCCGAGTATAGCATGCTACATAACAAACTACCTACATGCATACATATACTACCTTATATACTAAGAGTAGCAATAGGCAACGAAGAGGCCATTGAAACGGTATGGAATGTGATGGGATTGATTGATTGAATGAATGAGGCGTTGATGAGGCCTCATATCATATCGCACATATTATACTAACCCGATGTAAAGTAAAAGTATAGATATAAGGTCTGTAACTGTACCAATGACAACACAAACAATGCGAGCTGCCGTAGGTACATGTACCAGTCCGTTATTGACTGCCTCCTACTAGCCCGTCTATCTGTGCGGTGCCACTATTTACATGGTGTACCTACTTCGCTAGTGTAGAACATGACTACTTCGTATTTACTTGACGTGTATCTTCATGGGTTACGTACTCGCATACACTAGATCCTTCAGTAGATGTTTCCATATTGTTAGTCCTTCTCATGTTCTGATTCATGTTTTAAAAATGAATAAAAATTAAAAGAAAAAAAAAAAACATCTTCATAGCCAGATTCATCGTTGTTGTGGTGTGTTGGCTCCCAACCTACCAAGCAGATCCCTGCGTGCTCTGACATCAACCAAAGTTATCCTGGTTAATCCTGGCTAGAGCTCCTGTGCCGGGGCATCATCGTTTATGTTTTTGACTTTTGAATTTTCTCTTCTTCTTTCTCTTCTCGTCATCACCTTCTTCTAGTCGTTGTACCTCCCGGTTGCCCTCGACCTCAGGCCTGGTTGAAGCAGATGAACACTTGAGATAAATCAATTGGTGAGCCGTCAATCAATCACCCCGCAATGTCGCCATAATTCACTACCAAAGGTACCTTAGTAAGTACCTTGGTAAGTACCTTGGTACAACCCCCATACACTACCTAGGTATTTAGCAATACCTAAGTAACCTATCACTACCCATAGCTCTATTGAGGGTGCGGTTAGTTTAAGTACTCAAGTACTTAGCCGAGTTGGCTTGTCTAACCTCGAGGTTAGGTGCTTAGGTACCTAGGTTAGAAGGCCCAAGTCTTAGGTATCTGTCTACCTATCCAGGTACCTAAACCTTACCTACCTAGGTAGTCTCTCAATCAATCAACCCATGAATCAACCAACCAACCAACCATCTATCTGACTAACTCGCCAAATTTCCGTCTCTACTCTCAAGTCACACGATGGAGAGAGGGAGAGGGAGAAGATAAATAAATAAACAAATAAAATACGTACATGTATATTTACTTATCGTGCATCTATTCACAGAATCCTCTCATTCCCATCGCTCCACGTCCGCATGCGAGCCCAGCGACGGTCCACGAGAGACAGGCACGCACGGCTTGAGGCTGCGACGCCGCCACCTTGACTTTGTCGCCTCCCCGCCATCATTTCAAGCCGTCGGCTGTTCTAGCCTTTCACACATTTTCGAATGTCATTCCTCCAGTCGTGATTCTGATTGTCGGCTGCCCAAACTCGTTTGTCAGAACGAGAGCCGTAAATACACACATACACATACATCACGACCTGGCCACCATCACATCCCTATCTACAGCCGCATCCTCATCGACATACACAGAGAGAGAGGCACAGATACATATATTATACCTATCTATTATATCTATATCCATACGAACATCTCTATTTATATACAATTACCGCTACCATGGGAAATACCCACACAAAGGAAGAACGGGCCGGCTCGCATCATCAAGGCTCGGGCACTGCCAGCGAACCCGGCCGTCATGGCGAATTCCCTGGCACGCGACGATCCAGCCGCCCCGATCTTAGCCCTCTGGGTATGGCCGTCATTGGCTCTTCCTCTAGCTCCCGCCATCAAGATGTGCCCTTTGAACGACGCGAGACAAAACAGGAGCGCGAGGCCAGGAAGCTCGAGAAGGAGCGCGCGGCACGCATCAAGGAACGTGAACGGAGTATGAAGGAAGAACATGTCGATGGTGGTTATCTCGTCACTATGGGCATCTACACGGCATCCGAGGACTTTAGCAAGCCCGCTGTACGCCAGCTACAGGTGCGTTAACCATGACCGGCATAATGAGAGCTGACTAGCTAACCTCTGTCTCATCTGTCTTTAATTTAGATCGAGAGGAAGATAGCACCCTTCTGGCGTGGACTCGATGATTTTAAAGACACTTGGGCCGAACATCAGATCATCGCCGCCGCTCGCGGTCTCGAGATCCCCCCGGCAGATCAAGTCCCCGAACACCTCATCCCACAACCTCGCCCGCCGCACGAATCGCCCGAAGCTTCATCCTCGAACCTGAACAACCTGACGGTCCCCATCGAGGCACGTACTCTCTCGGCTTCATCCGACCGAGCTACCTCGTTACCCGGTTCCGTGATAACATCTCCGACATCACCTGCTGCTCCAAAAGCAACCTCTCCGTTAAAACAACCTAAGAAGGCTTTGGCCGCCGCTTTAAACCTGTCGCGAAACAACTCTCAGCCAGAAATCGTGCCGCGAGAGATCAACCTACCGCATGACCCCTTTGTCAATGGCCAAGCTTTGGAAGTCTTTCTATACAAGGAGGGTGAAGAATGCCCCTTATGTCTAATGTATTATCCGCCCTATCTCAACCGGACACGTTGTTGCTGTCAGTTGATTTGCAGCGAGTGCTTCGTTCAGATCAAGCGCCCAGACCCTCACTTTCCCGAGCATCATGGTGATGGATCCAATCCACCTGAATCTGAAGTCAACTCTGAAGAACAAAACGAACGCCTCATCATGGAGGCTGCAAAGTGTCCCTACTGCACCCAGTCCGACTTCGGTGTTACTTACGACCCCCCACCGCTCCGGAGAGGCTTATCGTATGCTTTTCCACCCTCGGGCCTCGGTACCATGAGCACCGCCATGTCATCTACGAGCTCTATAAACTCGAGTCTTTCACCGACGGCCGCAAGTCCCAAACCGAGCCGCAAGAGGGCGCAGAGCGTGTCAGCAAATGCGCCCGGCGTCGTGACGGCTGACCGTATACGACCGGATTGGACCGGGAAACTTGCCACAGCTCGCGCCCACCAACGCCGTCGAGCTGCTGCTGCTGATGCGCTTCACCACGCCGCTTTTGTCATGGGAAACCAGGAATCACGTACTTTCTTCGGTCGACCCTCTAGGTTTTCCCGAAGAGCGGCTGGAGGCCATCGCGGTGCCGAGAGTCCGGGTAGCAGCACAAACGCCCACGATGGCGCAGATGATACGCCTCCGGGCAACGATCCTGGTGCTTCTGCAGCTCGAAGCGGTGCCCATCGCGAGCGCATCGATGCCGCCCACCTCGAAAGCTTGATGATGGCAGAAGCCATAAGGTTAAGCCTGGCAGATGAGGAAGAGCGTAGAAAGAAGGCTGAGAAGGAGGCCCGCAAGGACGCCAAGAAACGGGAGAAGGAAGAGCGGAAGGCGGCCAAGAAAAAGGGGGAAGTGTATAGCGGTGGCAGTGCTAGTGCCAGTTCCATTAGTCTTGGACTCGGGCGAATACGCGGTAACAGTGGTACAGGGAACCTGCGCGTGGACGCCAGTGTCGCTGCTGCTAATACCGTAGCAGCGTCTGCCTCAGGATCAGCACCTGCATCACCCACACATGATAAGGGGAAAGGTGTGGAGCGTGGGATGATTGATGAAGCATCCACTACCATCACCGGCCCCTCGTCTACCCTGCCCATACCCACACCGCAAGTGCCACGGGGATCATCACACCTCCGTCATATGAGTAACGCCAGTTCCATCAGCTCGAGTGGTGTCGATAGTATGCCGGGGAGCTATACTGGAAGAGGTCGAGGTACCGAAGACGCGTATGGTAGTGCCCTCAGTCTTGGAGAACAGAGTGATCAGGGTGAGAGTGCAGGTTCGGAACCTCTGTTCAACTTCCGAAGCTTGGCGGAAGTAGTTGGAGTTTCCATCGATGGTGAAGGTAGCCAAGCTGATGAGAGTACGCGCACTCATAATGCGAAGTCGGAGGATCATGAAGAAGCACACGGCGAGCATATCGAGCATGTCGAACCGCTTAGCGAGAGAGTAGAGCCAGGAAACGAGAAGGTGTCGAGTCTCGGAACCATCGAGACACATGGGACCGCACGGGGAGAATCTCTCCCTGACGTCCTGGTGACTCCGGATACACCAGCACCGGTTGACGAGGACGACGAGGATGCTAAGCGACTTCGGCATTTCGACACGAGGGAAAGATCACACGAGGTAACGCAATAAGAAGAGACAAGATATGACACTCTGCATGCCGACTCCTTTCATTCTCGTTCACTCGAAGAAGTAGGTACGTGACGTGACGCGACATGACGATGGGAGTCTCGGGATTCATTATGTTCGTTTGTTTGTATAGATACATGACATCCAAGTCAGGTCGAACGAAAGAGAGCACGGGGATGCTTGTTTCGACCAGTGATTTGAGACACTTAGTCTATTTACTATGGGCGTCGGCGTGTGAGATGGGATTGTAACATTTACGTAGAAAGAAGGCTAGGTTGGGCTAGGCTGGCATTGCTCATTATTATTTTTCTTTTTATTGGTGTCATCATCGTAACCATCATCGCCATGTTTAGATTGCCAAGTTCTCTGCTTCCCGAGATGGAGTGAAGAAGTAAGTTAGTGTGTGCGGATGAATGGACACGTGACCGACTGACAAGTTGCAGTCAGACCTCATATAGTTGTGTAGTATAGTATATCTACTAGTATCCCATCCAACACCACGAGAATGCTATTCACGATACGGCCTTTTCCGATTGCCATTGGAGAGAGTAATTGAAATGACGATTTTGCATTCGAGATGGGCACCCAAGGTTCAGCCGGTCAGGTTAGTCTAGGTGGTTTAAGTGGTGGACTCATGAGCTTGGCGCGGCTCAGCTTGTTGGATGGAGTCCGTCTAGCGGCCGTCGTATTTCGCGATTGTGTTTGGCTTAGGTTGGCTGTGGCACTGTTCTCCACACACGTTTAAATCTACAATACGATCTATACTGAAGATGCAGATATACAGACACAGATACAGTCAGCTGTGGCTTGAGTGATTGGCTTCTTGGCCTGCCCGGACATTGGCGATTAAGTAAGGAATAAGTAACTGAGTGAATAAGCAGGCGAGTGTGTACTACACTCCCTTCGCATTCCTCGTATACACTAGTTGGCGGGATATGTCATACATATGATGCGTGTGTATGTGAAGGAAGATGTAGTGTCGGGTTTTTTCGCGTGGTGATCTACAGTATACGCCATATACACCGTATCATACAGGAAAGAGGGAGGAAGGGTATCTTCGATATGGTAGTTCAGAATGTGTGGATGATACGGTACTGTTCGGCTGTCCTCCGTGGAGTGAACATGAATATAAAAGCACTGCGGATCGCTACCTGGTTCGGGATGTGTCGTTTCTACAGCTCGTTGTATGTAAATTGTAGTGTATATGCGTACACTGACTAATTGACTAGCCAGCATTGCATTATCGGATTGCCCTCACATTAGAGACAGTCGATCGAGTCGTTGATATTCATAACCTAATCCCCTCCGTTCTACCTACTACTTTGACTTCACGAGATGTGGTTCTCATCACCTACTCTCCATGGAACCCTCGGTATCCTGTTGCTTCCGCTTCTCTCCCTCCCGGTTCACGCAACACTCGAATGCCGTCCCCCGGGACCCGTCGTGCCTAAGCCGCGATACGTCGACAGCCACCCCAAGCTAGTCGCAGCGACTCACAAGCTAACTGATGTGCTCAAGGGGGCGCTCGCGGGCGACATCTACGGTGGATGGCCGGTTGAAAACACGTCTTTCTCCATCGGCCTCATCATGCACGATCAAGAGGACAAGGCCGTGCCGGTCTGGGAATACCATCATCTCGCGCCGGGGAACATCAACGGCACGCGGCACATCTCGCGGGACTCACAGTATCTAGTCGGCTCCATCTCTAAGGTCGTGTCGGATTATATCCTGCTCCGCAGCGGACTCGACCTCGACGAGTCGATCGCGACCTTCCTGCCTGAGCTGGCGGATGAGGATTCCTTGATCTCGTGGAAAAGTATCACGCTTCGACATCTCGCTAATCAAGTCGCTGGTATCCCACCAAACTGTGAGTCCGACGTCCCTAAGCGAAATAGAATGGGATAGAATTGAGTGCTGAAAAAAAAAACGGAGTAGATGGCTTCTCGGAGTATTATTATCTCAAGGATTACTTCGAGTCCCTCGGCTTCCCACATATCGGCGACGACGCGTATGCTCCATGCGGCATCATTGCCTTGAACGGCGGATGCACACGCGAACGTGAGTGCTGCTCGGTCTCAGGGAGGAGCGAGTAACTAACACCAGACATAGAATTCTTGAAGGGGATGGTGGAATCCTACCCTGTTGCGCAGCCCGGGGAACGACCAGTATATTCCAACATCGCGTTCACCCTGCTTATGTACGCCGTCGAGGCGCGGACGGGCAAGAACTACAGCGAGCTGTTGGAGTCGTATGTGTCCGGGCCGCTGGGCTTGAGGAACACGGTCGTCAGCCCGGGAGACGACGATAAGGCTGTGATCCCGCCCGTGGACAATAGTTGGGGGTCTAATTACGGGGATAACGCACCGTGAGTGACGCTTGCGACCATGTTGGACTGACTCATGGTAAGATAGACACAGAGCTGACGCAAATCATCTCTCGCAGTGGTGGCGGTCTCGTGTCCTCCTTATCCGACCTTTCGATCTTCGTGCACGGCATCCTCAGCCGCACCATCTTCGATTCAGACACCGCTGTGCGCGAATGGTTGAAGCCGACGTCGTCCACAGGATCTCTTCATTCACTTGTGGGCACCCCCTGGGAGATCTACCGGACAGAAGAACTCACACCCGACCATCCGCACGTCGTAGACATCTACGCCAAGGGCGGCGCCGCCTACGGATACCAAGCCCAGATGGCCGTGCTCGATGAGTACGGCGCTGGCATCATGCTGCTTACGGCTGGGTCGGCCCTCGCGACCCCGCCTCTATATGATGCCATCCTGACTGCGCTGGTCCCTGCACTCGATGAGATTGCGCGCGAGCAGGCGATGGAGAGAGGGTACGCGGGGCTGTTCGTTGATGGATCGACCTGCCCTTCCAATCCGTCCTCGAAGGAAGCGAACGGGAGTGTCGCCTTTAATGTCACGGTAGTCCAGGATCAGGACTCTCTCGTATTGCAGAGTATCGAGCGCAACGGCACGGATATCTTGGCCTCGCTGAGAGAGATCTGGTCTGTGACCATCGGCGGATTCCTCGCGGTGGCGCCGTCGAAAGCACGCATATTCCCCATCGATATCCGTAATGAGGATTTGATCTCTATGTCGGATGGGACGAGCCAGAGGGTCGTGCGAGAGGATTGGCGTGTTGAGTGGGATTTCACGTTGAGCGGTGATACCGACTTGCCCGGCGCGGGTCTTTCAGCCAAGAACCGCCTCACGTGGACCTTGATTGATTGGATGTACTATGGCTCGGAACCCATTGACCGCATTGTCTTCGTATTGGACGCCGAGTCGGGAGACGTTGTTGGATTGGAAATTCCGTATCTTCGATCCGGTGTGTTGCAACTAGTCAAGACCCTTTGATCGAGTCGTAACATATTCAAAAAGATTACGAAGGGAATGGGCGTAGTGAATCATTATGGTATTATTTGAATCTTATTCCCCATCATTGCTCTCGCTGCGCCGTGAATAGTGCCACTGAGATATACAACGTGAGATGGCGTGACTTGGAACAGGGCAACCAATTCTCAAGATCCTCATAGCTTCGTAACATCATAGCCCCTATAACAAGGCCGGTACCCGTTCGGCATCGACTTGAACTATTAACTTGGGCTTGTGCCTCGCCAGGACACCATCATCGGGAGTGACACCAATATCTTCGGCTTTACGCGTATTGACGAATCCCGGACCAGGACTATTCCAGCTGTAATCCCTCCATTTCCCCAACACAGCCCACATCTTCTCGACGATAGCTTGGACCTTCACACGCCTATCGCGACTCCACTGTCTCCGGCTCATCAGCTCGGCATCTGCACTATCCGGCTCAAGGCCCTCGACGACGCTGTTGAAGACACGGTAGGTCTCCTCTAGTTCTGCAATGTTTGAGATACCCATCACGCTCACACCGACGCGAGTACCAGCTGGTAATCTCGAAGCACCACTGCCCCTCGCCGCACCAGCTACCGACCAGTTATCCAGAGCCCAGCGGATAGCCACTACCTCCAACTTCTCACCAGCGTCTACGGCGACAGGCACGAGGTCTTGACAGGCTTGGCGCAGGCCCTCGGGACTTGGATGCCACGAGGACATGGGCCCGGCGTCGGCGCCCCGTGTGGTTAACAAGCCCATGCCCAGCATACTCGCGTTCAGCACGACATCGACGCCGGCATCCTGGAACCGCCGCATCGCGTCATCAGCAATTCCCAGCATTGTGTTCTGGATGGTGAAATGGCCGTAGCTCAGCACGGCGTCCAGTGGCTCGCCAGTCTCGCGCAGGATCATCTCGGCGAGATTGCATAGCTTTGCCACGGGATACCCGCTGATGCCGACATATCGGATCAGACCCTCCTCGTCACGCAATCGGCGCAGCTCCCTCACGGCAGCTAGGACCTCGGCGGGCGAGACGAACTCGACATCGTGGGTGTAGACGAGGTCGAGGTAGGGCGTGTGCAGACGCTCGAGGCTGCGATAGACGGAATATCGGATCCACTCGGGACTGTAGTCGAACTCGTCGCCAGCGATGCGCCCGGCCTTGGTGACGAGGAAGTACGACGAGCGCGAGTGGCGCGATGTCACGGAGGGATGTGCTAGGGCGTTGCCGAGGATGGTCTCCGAGGGCCCGTAGTATGGAGATGTGTCGAAGGCGGTGACGCCGAGGTCGAGGGCGCGCGAGACGATGGAGGCGGCGGGTAAGTTGAAGGGATCAGGCACGTACTGTGTGTTGAAGGTGGCCGTGCCCAGGACGAGAGGGGGGATGACTTCGTGAAGCCATGGCCGTGGCCGTGATGGTGGCTGCGGCTCTGACGGCAAGGGCTCCGCCATCTTTACTATTCTCTCTGTGTTTCCCCCCTCTATCTCCTGCCTCTTTTGCTTCAATATCAAGACGCGACTAAATATTATATGAGAACTGTTCAAGCAAGAAAAAGAAGAGGAATACAGTAGGTAGAGTCTTCGGCGGCGGGCAGCTCGGACAAATTGATGTCGTGGTCTGGGTTCCTAGGCCGAGGGCTTTAGGGTCCCTTGCGGATTCTTGCCAATATGACTAGAGGTATCGTGGCCACACTGATTAGTAGATACCTACTTAAGAGTAGGTACCTACTTAAGTATCTACCTACCTAGATTAAGGTATTTAAGTAGTGTGGTCGTGATAGTGGGGTCATCCGATAACAAAGCCGGATGCTTTGTATATTTAATCATTTCAAGACGTAATCATGTCTGTCTTGTGAAATTGGCATCTGTAGCCAGTCAATGTGCCTAGCATACTTATATTATCATTATGGTACTTAGATAGTATGCAGTACCCAGTAGTAGTAGTTGTAATAAATGATGGCATCATAGAAGGCAGACATATTGTGCTCCTCGCGTACCTAGTCTGGACGCGGCGTGGCATGGAGGGTGATTTATCGATGTCGTACTTTAGGCGCAAGTAGCCTAGACTAAGAGTCTACCTAGAATAGGTAGGTCAAGTACCCAAGGTAAGGAGATGGTGGCTGAACTATCGCATCTTTGGCAAAGAAGGGAGGGGGAACATGAATCCATTCTCTTATGCCGGACCGATATCACCAAAACCCGGCTACCCATATGTGCCTACCCGCATAGTAGATAGTATGTAGTTAGTCATTAGCAATGAAAATGAGATAGTTAGATACGAGATGAATGTAGATCACTGAGAGGGTCTGTTAACCGATCGTGCCGAAGCAGACTTTGTTTAGGAGGTATTTAGATTGAACTATGTATCCAACGTTGCTCCATCTCAAATTTTAAGATGGTCTCCGAGCTCCGAGGGTCCCTCTCAACCCCTCCATTAAACCCCCTCCCCCTCTATAAATCCCCCCTCCATCCATTATTAGCCCCTCCAAAAGCCCTCCAAGGTTCCCCCTCTACTATATGAACCCCTATACTTCAGCAGCACGTCGTCCAACCCTAGCTGATCACACTAACTCCAGAGTAGTACTTACTATCATCATCTCTCCAGACGTTCGGGCATGAAACTGATCTTGCATGTTATTCCTTAGAATAGCTAACCCAGTAAAGACGATCGACGCGCGGCTTTCCGTCGCAGGTTTTAATTTAAGCCGATTTGCTGACCCAAATCAGCATTCTCACTCATGCAGGGGACGGAGAGGAGGGAGAGAGAGGGGGAGATGGATATTATTTTTAGCTACACCTGCACCACATACACATCAACGCCATAATGACCCTGAAGCATCCCCAATGCTAGTCGGCAAACATCCTCCATCCAGATATATTGATTTGAATATCGAATAACTAACTTGTATCTAAAGTCAAACTTCCTGTGAAGGCACCTCCACAGACATCCAAACTACTTTGGTCAGTGTTTGTATTTTAGCTCGTCTTCCTAAGCATTAGCTCTTCTCAGTGCTCGATCCGTCATGTATCACATTGACATCCACTCGCAATGCTAGATAATCCCGCTATTCAACTTCATGTCATATACCACTTTCTACTTTTCTTTTCTCTCTTTCACACTCTAGGCAATCTTCAGGATCTCACCATTCCGTCTTCGGTCGGCTTTCTAGACATATACGGGTATTCCTGGATACAAACGCCATGGCACGGGCTTGGCAAGAGATCTAGTGACAATAATTTCGGCAGTCGTTGCATCAGATTATTTCTCTTGGCGGTGCCCCCAACTCTGCTCATTGGGCACGAACTTTCTCACCAACTTTGGGGCCCGTGGAGAGAGGGGGGGGGAATGCAGATATTTCTCTGCCCAGACCGCGGTTTAGTCACCGTCACGCGGGAAACATCCCTCCTTAGGTAGTTGATACCGAATACCTTTCTCTAGCCTAGCTCATCTTATTCTTCCCCTGAAAGAGAAAAAAATAAGGGCAAAATTTAGTAGAGGGGTGTCTTCAATCTAGCAAAATATCACGACGTCACTATTAAGAATGCAGTGCTACATTTCCTAGCAAAGTCTGAGGCAGTCACTCGGGAGCCCCCAATGCTTGATGTGTCTTGGGAAGAATGGTCTTGTTTATTATGGGATCGTTCTGAATAGTGATTATTTCGCCGGCGTGAATGCTACGATAGAAATCGTCTCGACATATAAAGTATGCATACCTACCAGATTGGACTGTGATCTGATTGATAAGATGATCTGATTAGATTCGATAAAATCCTCACCCGCCGCGGGGGGAATTCGGTATGCGAGACCGGAAGCATACGTCAAGCTGTTTCAACAACATACCTATTTCGAACAAGACTCTTGGCCAGAAGGCTTGGGTACCCAGATATAATAGGTCGCGATGTATCCCACGACGAGTATAATATATCTTGGTCATACCCTAGCTTCTTGGCTTCCCTCGCGCGCGTTTTCTCTTTTCATTTAAATAGAAGAGCAGATGCGATCCGGCAGTTAATTGTCCCTTCGTCTTTTCTTTTATTGTATTCATATTCCTCGTTAGATACCAGTTCCTTCTCTTCATAACACATAATGGCCGAATCACAGCTTCGCGCCCTTGCGGCCGAGATCACAAAACTGGCGGATGCGTTCGCTACCTCTCTCGAGGAAAAGAATCTTCCTGAGGCAAGCTTTTCCGTCGACAGTCCGATGAAGCATGTGGGAATCACAGCAGAGATGTTCATGACGAGGCAGACACTGTCTGATAAGCTTACAGATATGTGGTACCTGGTTCAAGGCCCAAGCGAAAGCGTTCACAACTACGTCCACAACGTGAGGCGAAGAAACCCCTATATCTACTAATAAACATGTTCTGATACAGTATTTAGGTGATTCCGGACGCAGCTTGCCTCAACGTCCTCAATCACTTCAATTTCTGGGAAGCGGTACCTATCGAAGGCTCTGCTTCCTATTCGGAAATTGCAGAACGTGTCTCTCTACCGTTGGATGCTGTCACCCGTCTCGTTCAGCATGCCACTACCCTACGTCTCTTCGAGGAGGTCAGCTCTACCGAAGTCAAGCACACCAGCCGGTCGGCGGCTCTCGCACGCCAACCTGGTCTACAAGCTCTCGTCTCATCTGTGCTGGACATCACCGGTGGCCCTATGGTCAGTACCCTGTATTCTTTTACAGCCCCCTTTGCCGTATCTCGGGAGCGTGACTTCAAAAGTCAAGGGAGTTCTACTCGGGAAACTTCCAGAAGATCTCTAAGCATTCGATATGATTTTCTATATGCGACAGTTACTAACTCCAGATTCTTCATTAGATGGCTATGACAAGCGCATTGGAGAAGTACTCCAAAGGAAAATCCGAATTGGCACAAGACCTTAGTGAAACCGCCTTTGCTCTATTCCACAGCTCCGGCCCGTTCGGCAAGAAGTACACAAACTCGTGGGAGTACCTGGAGAATGACGGCGAAGGAGAAAGACAGGGATGGCGACAGGCAAAATTTGTCGAGTTCATGAAATATATCAGAGAGATCTTCCACCTTGAGGGAATCGTCCTCGACGCGTACGACTGGCAAGCGGCCGGGAAATCGACCGTCGTCGATGTCAGTAACTCCGCCTGTAACCTGAGAAAGAAGACAGCTAACACCCATATCAGGTCGGTGGATCGGCAGGCCATGATGCCATCTTACTAGCACGGAAGTACCCCGACTTGAAACTGATTGTTCAAGATATGCCCATGGTCAAGCCCGTCTTCGAGGCCGAGTTACCCGACGACGTCCGCGACCGAGTGTCTTTCGTCGAGCATGATATCTACAAGCCTCAGTCTACCCAGGCCGATATCTACATGGTCAAGCTCATCCTCCACGACTATTCGGAAAGCGAGGCCGCCAAGATCCTCAGGGCCTTGACGCCGGGTTTGCGGCCAGGCAATCGCGTGATCATCATCGAGTATATCGGCAAGGTAGACGAGGGCGAGAGTGAGACCAAGAAGGAGCCCTTACCCCTATCTATTCGCCAGATGGGCACATCAACGGATCTCAGGATGATGGCCATCTTTAATGCTAAGGTAAGCAACTCTCGACGACATTTTCTTCTTCTTATCTTAAATACTTCTCGACTATGAAAACTCCTTCGATGTTAATCGGCGATTACTGACTTGGGGTCGCAGGAACGCCCAGCCGAGGCGTATAGGGCAATATTAAAAGCCGCGGACGAGCGATTCGACGTCGTCAACGTCAAGGCTGATCCGCTGACTTTCTTCGCCGTCATCGAGGCTGTCTGGCGTGGCCAGAGCCTAGGGGGGATGTACGCGCATCTGGTATCTTAGAAGACGCTCGAGACTAGGGGAAGAAAAAAAACTAGGTGTTAGACTAGGTAGAACTAGCGGGCTCACATTCCCTTGATATGATATCCTTCCGTCGAACAAAATACTATATAGAGTATATGGAGTATTAGGCGACGGGACCCTATAGTCGAGCTATGGTTACTCTTAGATTCAGTCACAACCAAGCACTTCAAGAGATTTAGAAACGGTAAAATTAGATGACAAGTTGTGCTATCTGGTGAAGTCTGTTTGACTAAACTACTAAAGTATTAGGCAAAGTCAGATTAGGTTCCGTTTACGTAGTATTTTTTTCTTGCGCAAAAGACTTGGCAAGCTACCTTCTAGGTATTCGAACGAGATACACCTACCCTGATTATCCCATGTACGACCTTTCACCGAGTCGGATGATCGAGGTGACAATTTCTAATACAAGGCCCTCCATGATTATAAATTCGGGCTTTCTTCATTTACTAATTTCAAAACATTCACAATGAGTGATGCAGAGTTCGTAACCATCGCCCTACCTCCCCAAGAGTAGAATTTACTGTACGGTATGTAGAGGGTGAGCCAAGGAATAGGAGGGTAACGGAACAAGAGCCGGCGCCCGTAAATGGGATCAAGAGCTGGGGTACTTTCCCCATCTTTTTTTTCTCTTTTTTACAAAAATCCGCTCTCCTATGCACCATCTCCCGAACCCATAGGTAGTAGTGTACTTCACCTTGCGATGATAAGCGTCTCTCAAATTGACAGCTCGTTTATCTTAGGTCTCCTCAATCATAGAAGTACCGCTTAGCGTCTTTGCTTAGTAAGTAGTTGACATCTCGAACCTATGTGCCCAGGCAAGATGAGATGCGACAGAGAAATAGGTGGAGCATAGCAATCGATACGATCTGCACAAGCCTGGAGAAGTCAACGTTCAAACTGCTAACAGTCGATGACAGGCAAGGGTACGCATTTAGAAGTTCCTAATGGAGCGTGTAATTAAACGGTTCTGCCATTTTAAGTGGGTTGTTGAACAAGCGTATATCCAATTAAGGCTCGCTTACCTCCAACAAGAACGCCCCTGGACAACTCGGGACTAGGCAACACTCACGATGTTTTCTATCTACTATATTAGTACGCGTTGCTCGTAGAGTTGTACGTGTTGAAGTCATCTCCATTGTTGGATTGTCGCTCGTTCACCTCATCAAGTTATTGGAAAGTTGCCGTCCAGGCATAATAATACTAATTGCCTTAACTTGACCGTCATTCGTTGAATCAATTCAATTCTCACTCACAGTCGCCATCGAAGATGACAGGCGAGCGTTTCACAGGCTTAGTGCCAGCTGTGCTTCTCATCGCATCTTTTCTACCCGTGACAACGGCGCAGACTGCTACTCTTGACATACCAAAAGGTCTTCCAGCCTCCTGCACGCCCCTAGCAACGCTCCTCAGGTTAGTCGCTGGAGTCATTCATTCCCCGTGTCACAGAAGCATAAGTTGCCCAATCAAGAATTTTCCATTTCCAAAATCCTTTCCAATTCTTACCATAAATAGCAATTGCTAACTCTCGAGATTTGAACAGCGAGTATCCCCCACCTACCGATGGCGAGGTCGTAGATGACGCCCTAAATGAAGGGCTCAACGCATTCTACACCCGCTACCAAGCAACAGCGACGGCGTCGACCTTCTCATTGAATCACGCCTTGCTCTGCGACTTTATTATCTCCACTCAGATCCCATCCGCTACACCTTCGGTGGCTCCGGCGCTATCCAGCTACATCTCGGCGGCGGGCATCTGGCTGGAGGATCACGGATTGGAGGAGGCGGAATCGCTGCTTGACGGCGACTGCGATCAGGTGGTCCAAAGTGATGATGAGCTGGCGAGAGGTGCTCTGGATTTTGTGGTTGCGTTCGGACCATGTTATGAGCTGCTGGGTTGGGATCAGAGGACGTCTGCTGGTTCTAGTTCGACAACTAATGCGAGTTCTGCGCCGACTACCACGCCGACTGTCACGTCAAGCGGGTCTACGACTCTAGAGGCTACACCTTCGCCAACCCAGTCGAGTGAGACGGACGCGTCGCCGCCCAGCGCCGGGAGCAGGAAAATGGCAGATGCCTTTTGGATTATGGGGACAACTGCGTGTGTAATGTTACTTCTTTCGTGATAAAGGGGAAAGAAATAATAGCCTGTAGTTAGCGCCGTAATAATAAGTATCAGTTAATGCATACAGACAGAACACATGCTGCCCAATACCTCAATGTGGTGATGGGCGCAATTCGCTTAACATTATTTCCATTTTTTTAGGATTCCCGGCACAAGACTCCTTAAGAGGCAATAGATATTTTGGGAGATGCAGAGTGTCTTTGGCCTCAAGTTGTGTACCATGCCCATGTATGGACTCAGTGTCAGAAATGATGGAATTGATGAAACAATCATACCAGTTCTACCAAGAGCTCAGCCCTACGAGCGATCAGCTGTGGGGGTCGACCCCTGAACTACCCCGCTAAATCGCCCCCTATAACCTCTATTCGTGCTCGCATCTCCTCACTTATTAATAACCCCTCCCCAACATGAAGCAGGATGTAGCATTGGCCTAACATGAATTGAGTGCGAGAAAGTCGCTGTCAGAGAGCAAGCGGGAAACAAAGAGAATCGAGGATCGTGGGCGGGATAAAACTAGGCAAGTAGGAAATTCAATTGCAATCTTTAAACGCGTAATGTCTCTTATCTTAAACTCATGAATAGAATGGTCGTAGTGACATTGAAGACGGCAGTAGCGATGCAGTCATAACATATACGGTCGCCGGTGAGCAGGTATTCCTCCCGAGGCATGCTTTTGATGAATTGATCGTCATTGTCCGCCGAGAATCACGCATAAAGATGTCCCCAAAGCGGCGCTGCCACTCCACCTCCCTCCAGTGCACCGAAGCCAAGATGTCCCACCAATGCTGGATCGTAGCCATGTTCAGTGTACCATTCCGGGGGCATATCAATCACGCTCCAGCGTAATTTGCTCTGCGCAAGTTTTTCAAGGTAGCGTTCATCCATTTCCTCGAGTTCCGCATCACATATAGACGAATCTGCGGTATTGCCGCCAAGCAATTCGAAACTTGCATCCCGACTATGTGATCGTCTGAAGACATGGCAGGCAGCTGAAAGGGCTAACGAGTTGCAGCCGGGGATGGCCATGTTGGGCGGTAATCGTTTAATGGAACTCCAAATCGGTGGAATAAGCGCCAGAAAGACCGCGACTAGTATTAACGTGAGAAGAGCAGTAGGCGAGTATCCCACGAGAATGGCCGCGTCAGGCGGTAGGCTAGCATCGCGGCGCGATATGTAATACCAATAGTATCCTAGAAGAAGGTTAAATTTCTTGACCATTCTGGCTTGTGTAGCCACTGTGAATTGTGCAAGGAGAAAAGTGCAATTTATTGGTTTTGGAGCGGTATGGTCGACCTGTTGAAAACAGCTGTAGAGAACTTTACTCACCCCCTGTAAATACTGTAACAAAGATTGTGTTTGCCAAAGTCCAGTGAAGGAAAACACTAGATATTATTAAGAACAGGCTGTACCGATATGGCAGTTGGAGCCTATATGTTGATAGTTGCTGGCCCTAACCCAGTCAGAATGACTGAAGGAAAATGAGGAGAACTAGTTGTGCAAGTTTACCTTTGGGTCAGTAACGCGTAAAGGGGAAAACGTATTGCTAAATCGCGCCCACTCAAGGGCCGATTGAAGATGTGTAAATATATTGTTATACTATCAAGCAGAAATCCGATCAGTGCTCGCAATTAAAAAGGCGCAGTTTAGGATTCGGCTTACTGCAAAATAACAAAATGTAAGCAAGAGCTGCGGGCTGTTCGCTAATAGTACTGCAGTTATTAGGGTAAAATCGAGTGTTATAAGAGGGCTATTATCGCTCGGAAAGAATCCTCCTCGGGCGATGTCGCTGCTGTCCCTATGATATTCAAGTTAGTATATACTTCTTTCTGCCGTTACAAGTCAACCTTAAGCACTTACTTGAGTGCGCCATCTACAGCTATGATAAACAGGCCTATAGCAACACTTATCCCGATTGTAATAGATGAATAGCTTATAGCCCAGGTAGACCACGGAATGGCTGCGGCTCATCGTTTCTTAGAGCCATGCCATGGTTGTGGTACTGATGAATGAGATATTAAAGTATTATCTGACTTGACAATTTTCTGAATCTTTTCGTGGCCCATAGTACAATACCCAATGGTAATTTCATCAGGCTTGGTGATGAAAGAAGCAATAGCATCCCCGGGGGTTATTAATGGCACTCATTTGGAACGACCTAGGGAAATGGTAATCAAAATGGCAGTAAATGTTTTGACGGCCACGAAAACAGTAACAAGTAATAGTAAGATAGGCGATACAGCAACTTCTAAAAACCAAACGGATGTTAGACTATTTGAGCTATTAAGTTGAACAATAGCAAGGTAGAGTTTTGACCCTGGGAGGGTTAAAATGGACGCCCGGTAACGGGAAGAACGTACTACAAGTAGACTTTAGCGGTTGTGCTAAACAATAATCAACAGATATATCCAAGGCTGAAGGCCGAGGTTCCGAGAGCGCATAGTGCATGCTGAGATTGCACACCGGATATGGATTTCTGATGATATTAACGTTAGAAAAGCTGTAACTCCAATCCCTACTATTCTGCGTATTAACATTAGGTCCCATGAGGAGTTCTCCGCTAAGCGCTCCTATACACCGATTCCTGCATGCACCAGGCAAGTTGTAGGTTGTTACTGTCCGTACAGCGCATTGGGTATCGTAAAAAAAATGGTTTGCCTGTTTCGGGGGGATATACTTGTCCCAAAAGAGCCTTTGATCTTTTCCAAGGTTCCGCATGTCGTCACGAATCTAGCCGCCAGGCTTTTTGGCAACTAGAATGACGTTACTATACTTTTTTACACCTTTGCAGGAAGCGTATTCTTGTCTGCATTCGTTAATGTCGAGCCTCTTCCATTTTCCCGCTTGCGTGGCCAAGGCTGATAATTTTCTCAGAACCGGTGCGTTTTTGTCATAATATTCTGAAGAGCTCACGGAAGCCCCATAGAAAAAACCCCAGTGCCCCCGGGGCCCAAGAACAGCAGTCGCCGACCTCGCTCCAGTTTGAACCGTGGGGAGATAGTCCTGGGAACTGGAGGCTTGCTCCTGGAGGGAAATAAGTGCCACCCTTTGTAAACTCTTCGGTTGCTATTGTGAGGTGAAAGTCAGCCCCACGGTAGTCCGTTCTAAAGACAGTCGAGTTAAAAAGGAGATGAATGGGAATAGAGCTTAGGGCTAGGACACTATAAGTTATCAGGTTAGCTCTTGTTTCATGTGAGACCCATTGTCCTGTCCATCTAGAAATCCGAAAAGAAAATATTATTAAAAAGAAATAACACGTAATAGCCAGTAATGCAGCTCTTGTGCCTTTTATATTTAAAACTAGTAGGTTTGCAATGTTTGCTGTACGTAAAAAGAAAAAACGTACTATTGCTTGCGCAGTTAGCATTAAATTTACATACAGTGCTATCTTCCGGCAGCGCCAGCAGGATTTCGAATTAAATTAGAGAGCTCACCACTAGTGTTGAGACCGCGTTGATAAGTAGGTGTAATACAAGATTAATGGTTGTTGTATTGCCGCTGTTACAATCTCCAGAATACAAAAAAAGCGCTGTCTGGGCCCCGTGGGATAAGGCTGCGCCGGACAAGGTTATCATTGCGACCGACAAAAGTACCAGTATCGTACAGTTAACTCTGGCGGCCTTCTCCCACCCTGTTGTTTTGAAAGGGTTGACGGCGTCCATGATGAGATAGAAAAAATTGGATCGTCGGTGTTAAATTGTACCCCTTCGTTAGTCTTCGTTTTCATGGTCTAGTGTGGTCTCAGACAAACCGTTAGTGCACGTCAGGAGAAGTTGAAAATTTACTTCAACGCCCTTTTTATATGACACTACCTCATCAGCATTCGTCATATATACTATTTATAATTCTGTGTGACATTGAAGCACGAGGGTTGAAACTTCACGAGTTCTGCACGAAACCCCATTCGCAGACCAAGAGTGGCGGTCCTCTCGCCCCAAACGATTGAAGCACAACGTCGCAATGGCGCATGCACCGCCCTAGGATCGCCGTCACGCACAGGTACCACATATTTATGACGCATCATCTGTATTATATTGGGAAAGATAGGCTGACTGAGAATTCGCTACTCGATCGAACTGCTTACTCTGTCATGGGTTTGTATGGTAGCCTTATGAGTAGCCCATCCACAAGAGAAGCCTAGTGGGTATATTAATATAGACGTAACAAGCAAAAGAAATTAGAAATGTACACAGAAAATATGAGTATCCGCACTTGTGGTCTAAGCGGCAACATCAGGGTCTAAAAGGCGAACAACGCCGGTTCTACAGATGGGCGTAAATAGGAGCTAGCCTTCGATGAAGACATGATTGTGCTGTCAGACATTACATACAAATGTCAAAGTGCTAGTATAGAAACCTTCAGAGCTAGAGGCTTTCTAACAACAATAAAATACCTCCCGTGCGGGAACGGCGTTATATCCAAGTTATGCCACGTCAATCTCGACGTTCGGGATCACATGACCGCTCGTCGCTTTTGTGCCACGATATAGCACTGAACAGCCGATTTAAGAAGCCTGAGAGGTCTAGAGCCTGGCCCATAGACCAGCGCGGCTGGAACGCCATGTCAACCTTGTGCTCAGCCCCTTTATTGATCCTTATCCCTATTCAACTCGTCAAATTTCAGTTCAAGCTATCCCACTTTTTGAGCCGTGCTAGCAAGACTCCCATGTAGTAAGGTGTTGCGGGCCGGCTTCATCGCAACAATATCGCCGTTGTTATAAATAATAATGTGAGGAGGAGTTTGCTACACCTACGCTAGAGGTGAATGATTGGTTAAAGTTGAAGCTTAATATTAGTTTATTATAAAGCTACAACAAACTATATACCTAGTCATTATGAGGAGTAGGGAATGCTATTGCTCTCTGTTGTTTTCGATAACATAAAAGGTATTACAACATGCTCTTAAATATACTTAGCAATAAAATATATCTTAGGAATATGTGGACTTGACGAAAATATTCGTTTTTTTCTCTGCTTTTTATTATCACGTAGATCAAAAGGTTTTCTTCCCTATCTTGTTTCACGATGCGCCATAAATAATATATTCCTAAAATAAAAAGAAGCAATGAACTATCATAAGGGCTCGTGTAGGGCTTGGAATATGCATTGGGATTACGGACAATCGCCTAGAATAGCCTTCATTACTATATACATATACAAAAAATATTGACAACCAACTTCTACCAATGCCGAATTTCCTTGGGTATCGGGGTCATCTTTGCAGCTATGTCTTATACTGAGGAAAGGACTGGGCTATCTAAATCCTAACGCCGAGACATCGAATGTTTCCCATATTGGGGTCTTAAACTTCGGGCAGTGGAGGTCAGGGCGTGTGACGTAAACTAACTCTTCCCTTTGGAGGATAGAGAGAGCGCCGACCAGTGCCGTAGGGTGACTGAGTATGTGGATCAAGGTTTCCTCAACCTCTCGTAATACTGAGTGGTCGCACCACACGTCCTAGACTACCCGCCGGGGCCAATATGCTGTTTGAGTTTGCCACACCCGCAGCGTGTTGCTGACAATCGTCTCGCGCTCACCCGAGCATAGCCATGCGTTACACTGGCCAAAGATACTATTTTAGGGGCCAAACTTCTACAGTCTATCGCCAGTCTGATGGCCCAGCTATCAAACCTTGGAGCAATACGACCTGATCCACGACAAATCGTTCGTTTATGAGTCGATAAGGAGGAAGATGTATGAACCGGGTGATTAAGTCAAGTGGGTCAAAAGAATGAAGACATTCTAATCCATAATGATGATAATATGACAGAGCCTGCCTGTTGAGAAAGGGCCGGGGTGTATGGAATAAAAATTCTCTTGATTTTTTCACGCCTAACCATGAGATTCAGGAGAGGCTTATACAACTGGCCGTGGACAGGGATGAATAGAGCTAAGAGCTAGAACACTAATGATTACATGTCGAGGCTATTGACATATGCTGGGTGCTACGTTTGTTGTGTAGAGCCATCTAGATGTAGTAGCCTTAATAATAATTGGGTTCCTTCACCAAACGAAGACAAAGCTAAAATTTATAAGCCGCGAACGGACTATTAAATAGACAATATCGTAGCATTAGTCGTTAATTGAACCTAGTGTCTTTTATATAGCAGAGATCGCCAGTTAACTTATGTTAGGCTCTTTGTGCAACAACGAATATCCATCTTACCCCCATACCCGGGTTCCGACAGTATGCATAAAGCCTTGTCGAAACTACACCACTTACAAATCAATATTACACAACAATACAGTTAGTACGAAACACGCAGAATATTTGTCATGTTGGTCTATTAGTCGAGAGGGATGTTTCTGACACAATATGTGTTCTGACCGCCACGCAATAGTTAAACACGCCAGTGTCTGCCTACGGAGAAAATGGGACTGCTCATTTGCGTGGATCATACCGTATTATTTATCTAGTGTACCCGTAGAGTCCCCAGTAGTGGTGGCATTCTAAATCGTAGTAATGGAAAAATCTTTGAGCCGGGCCGAAACAACCAGAGTGGCAAATTCGTGCCGAATAAGCATGTGCTCTCAACTTTATCGGCTCTCTTCAACTAAGGTGGAACAACTGATAAGGCTGGGTTGCTAGGAAATTACTAAGAAATGAGGACGTTGATCGAGTTTAACTTAATGCTTACCTAATCCTTCGATTTCATGAAACGAGCATCATGCGAGGAACTTCTCTCAACGCCTTTAGAAGTTATGGCTGTTTCCCGGCGCGGGTTCCCGACGGTTATCATAGCTCCTTAATAGCTCGAGTTTCACTTTCCGGATTCGACAGAAAGTTACCGAGAAGGAGGAAGCACAGTAATTTTATATCATCAGATGGGCTGAGTGACCGGGGTGCAAGGTGAGATTATAAGCTTTTCTGGGTGGATGAACAGATATTGCGGCGAAATACCCCGGCGTTAATCCATTCCTCAAACAATGTCGTCTTGGCGCTTAATTGCACGTGGCTTTTCGTGACGGCCCGGGGGATCAACCTTAAATGAGAGCTTGATCAGTCACCTTGATCTTGCTATTAATAAGCTATATACTACTCAGCGCTAATCCCAGATATCCAATGCTTGACCCTATGTAGCTCTTACATAGGTCAGCACGAACCTCGGAACGTTCATGAACCCTTATGCTTTGGCCATATTTCTAATTTTATTTGATTAA
This sequence comes from Xylaria digitata, assembly GCA_022495195.1. Taxonomy (NCBI): domain Eukaryota; kingdom Fungi; phylum Ascomycota; class Sordariomycetes; order Xylariales; family Xylariaceae; genus Xylaria; species Xylaria digitata. The sequence goes on from MU377038.1 coordinate 81,878, forward strand.
TTCCCTTGTTATCTTTGCTTTAGTGCTTATATAATGGTGAAGCATGAACCTTACCCCTACCCTACCCCGGCGTCGCTTCGCTTCGCAAACGTCCCATTCGTTTCCTATCGCGTTACACCACACTAAGCCTCACGATAATGCTGATAGAGGCAAACGATGAGTTACAACATTCTCCGATTGACTCATGATGGCGTTTTCCTAAGATTGGCAACCTCGTAGGATTTGGAATGGTGTTCTATAAGAACACCGGTCGCCCATCTCAGGATGGAAGAAATACAATACAACATCAACAAAACACAGGTCACTTAGACTCCTTTCATTAACTCCATCAATACACATTCATTTGTTCCAGTCATTCACTATGCTGCTTCCTAACGCATTCAGACTACTTGAGCTGCAATCCCGTGTTGCGGGAGCGGCTTCAAGTGCCCTTCCATCGCAGAATATTTATCAATTCCCAGACGTCGGAACATGGCTCGAAAACATCGCGGTGCGACCCAACGGAGATCTTCTTGTGACGATGCTCTCTCCCACTCCTTCTCTATACACTCTGAAGCAGCCCTATTCCTCCAGCCGGGAGTTCTCTCTTTTACACACTTTCGACAACGCCACGGGGCTCCTGGGAATCACGGAGACTAGCGACGACACGTTCGCCATTATCTCTACCAAACTCACCGATGGCACAGTTCCTGTTCCTGGTAGCTCTGCCATTTGGGAGGTGGCCTTCTCAAGCAACACCGTGAATACCCGAAAGATTGCCAGCCTCCCGCAGCTGGAACTGCCAAACGGCGCCACCCTCTCTATCCCGGGTTCTACGGGCGTTCTTATCGCTGATTGTCTGGGTGGCACTGTCACTCGCTGCGACACCCAAACAGGGGCAACCGAAGTGGTCCTACAACGCGCTGAGACGATGCCGATCCCGAATGAGGCTGAGTCGCTGGGTATCAATGGCATGCACTACCAGAACGGCTACCTCTACTGGAGTAACACAGCCCTAGTTTCCATCTACCGAATCCGCGTGGACTCCAACGGCATCCCAATCGCAAACGCAGCGGTGGAAACCGTGGGCAAGATCAACGCCTCGTTTGTTGACGACTTCGCACTCGATTCCGCCGGCACGTCCTGGGTCGCCACCAACCCGAACAACACTGTCGTGGCCCTGCGAAGCGATGGCTCGAGCCAAATCGTGCTTGGCGACCCTTCGAAGCTCACTGTGGCTGGTGTTACTGCTGGCGCGTTCGGCCGGACTACATATGACAGCAAGACGCTATATGTGACGACCAATGGCGCCATCCGGGCGCCTGTTAATGGCGTAACGGAACCGGCCAAGATCGTGGCGGTGGACACTTCCTCATTCGCGTAATCTACACCTAGAGGCAAAGCTGAAAGCGGTTCTTTTGTGGCTGTCGCCCATTGTCTTTTTGGATAGAGGAGTTGTGGCTGTATTCGGTAACCGCGTAAAAGCTTTGGATAGAGGTGACTACATCGGATATCTTGCTCTCACCAGCTGTACATTATTATTAGACTAGATTTCTCCTCTTTATTCCCATTTAGAACTGACGATAGAATATTGTTTCATCTGTCTCGACTATCTTCTAAGTGGTTCCTACTCAATGACAGTTGCCGACTTGGTTATAAACATTGCGAACTACTGATTTACTATCGCTCATAAAAGATTGAAGTTGCTTTTACCTGGGATATCCCCTATGGTCTGTGATATGTAGCTCTTAGAACTACCTTTGATATAACGAGCAAGATGATTACTTTCAGCTCGAAACCGAAACTGGAACTCTACATCGTGGCATTGGCCTAGTCTCAAAAACTCCAAATCTCAGTCTTCGATATAGGGAACTCTCGATGTCCCGGGATTCACAATTTAGCCATTCAGCCCTCGTATTAGTATAGGATATATGACTACGTTGCGTAGGGCGAGTCCGCTTTCCTCGTCTCCGAACCCCAACACTTCGGTGTATATGTAGACCTAATATCCTTGTACTATTTCGGGAAGCTATTCGAATGGTAAATAGACCTTTGGCACCTTGGAATATCATTCGTAACTCGCGTCTGTTGCTCGAAGCCCTCCCTAGTTAACCGTTGTTATACCGGAACTAGTAGGGATTCCCGCTGTTCTGCGATAAGATGGCATGGCAACAACATGGCATCATTATCAGATGTTCACATGTGGATCGTATTCACGATGGAGAATTATCAATCACTGAGATAAACGTCGTGTTGTTTTCCCTCTCGTACGTTTGCGAACGACTGCGAATTTGACCCGGAATGACGAGGAGGGATCATCCATGCCTCGTTAGTAAACGATTCTTTGTCTCTACTAGTAAGCCGGGGTTCGCTAGTTTGGTTCCTTGAGGATCATATATATTAAGAGTAGACCTTCACGGGCCTGAATACACACAATTCACTATGTGTCTCATGGCGGAGGGATTGATTATCTATGCATTAACTCGGGTATTGGTGGGCTCTTGTGAAATTACGTCATCGTCGTAAAGGCTTTGTGATGGAGTGATTCTGAACATACTTCGTTATCTATCTTCCTCTGATCTACTGTATAGTACCTCACGAAAGTAAAGCCCGAGGTGATCGCAGTATACACGCCACGACATAGATTCTTAGTCTACTGCTATTCCGTTCTAGTCGTAGTCCTAGTTTCGATGGGCTAAGATAATCCGTTGGTTGAAAACAAGTCCCAATACAATCATCACTTGCTTATCATATGGACATCTACCTCGTGCGACTAACATAGCCGCGGTATTCGTGACCTCATCTAGATAAACTACTTATTAGGTATACCGCGCGTTTCGGCGTGCATGAGCCTCAGCGGCATCTCAGCGTAGGCGCTCCAATTGTAAGGGAGAGTTGCCTATGCACAACACGGCATGTAGGTTGCCGAGTAGCTGGGAATGCCCTTCTTATCTCGGCCGAGTAGGACGAGAACCATCGGAAGCTGTGTAAAGGGAAACACGAGGCGGCTGGCTTATGCATCCGCGTGAGGATTCGAGTAGTTCAGCTTTCGGCCACTAAGCTGGGGTTTGTTTATTACGAGGGCGCACTATTAATGAGAAGCAACGACTTGCGACACGCAATGACAGCCATAAGGCAAGGCGTGGAGAGCACAAGGGTCAATGAATGGTTGTAGTTATGTGATGTTTTGTCTCAGGTATTAGTCAAGATATTAATGATCGACGACGTTGACCAACGCTCTGTTTTCTATCTGCGCATAGTCGCGGAGCTAAGGGATAACGATGGGCTATCTTCAACCATACAACGGTGTGGAAGACGGTACATTTGACCACCACACCACACATCCAACAACGTTTCCCCCCTCCCTTTTCGCATCCGAACGTTGACGTGGGAGGCTCGCGACGGCCAAGACCGGCCACCCCGCATGAGGCGATCCTACCGTCCAGTCGGGGTGCGCCAATGGGCTGACCGGCTTGAGGGGGCTTGCTAGACCGTGGAGGGTGTGGGGTGGCCGGGAGACTACTACTCTATTCTCGTCACGTCGTGTTATCCTGTTCCGTGTCACCACCATCATCCAGTGGTAAGTATCGGCGGGCATGTGAGTAGACGTGGGGAAGCTATGCGTCGGGCCAACGAGAGCTAGCCGATAGATGTCGGAAGAACGAGGTGAGCGCGTTGGTCATTCCCGAGCTCTCGAGTACTTATAGGTGCTGGCTCCTCGCATCTGTTGTGTTTGATTCTTGCACTTTCCTCTACACAGAGCATCAGAAACATCCATCACATAGTCTCCAACACTAGAGCAATTACCATCGCCAAAGACTTCAAGCCTCCCCAAAACCACGATCAAAATGGGTTCCTGTGACTGCACTTCTTGTAGCTGCGGCGAATGGTAAGTTCATACCATATCCCTAGAGTTTTCTGCAGGCGCATGCACCTTATGTTGGAGTTTAGTCAAGTCCATTTGCTAACGTTTGATCTAACAGCTCTGGCTGCGCCTGTTGCGTGAGTACCTAGATGGCGTCTGAAGAATCCTGTGGTCGTTGATAGTATAACTTACACTAATCTAGAGCCATTGAGCTACATCTCTCTCAATGTCATCACTCGACGGCGGCGGCGGCGGTTGAATTTGGGGTTTGTGTGTGGATATTGGTTGTATAGTGATGTATTGTTTCAAAGCCTGTACGCTACAAGGCGTCGGGTTGCATGCATGGTACGGCGTGTTGCGCGAGAGTTGAATATTAAAGCTGGCCTTGAAAAACCAATATGGTTATTACGCGGATGCGTATGCGTACCCAGGTGCCTATGTGTATGTGATATGTGTAACATGCTTCCCGACTGCGCGCCTGGGTATCAAGTGACGTGCTCAACCCTCTGTCAACGCCCTCTATATGCAAAAATATCATATCGTCTTATCTACTCCTTCATTGGAGCCCAGTTCATAAGCCACTCTCTGGCTTTGTCCAAGTTGGGACCCTCAGCCTCGCATGCTGCTATACACCACTCTAGATCCCAGACTTGTTCGCTTGCAAGCATCTCGGCTAACGTCCTTCTTCGTTGGTTCGATTCATCTACGCAGAAGTACATGGGCGTTCGAGTATCGCGAAAGGCATCCATCAACGGCTTGATCATGGGAAGCACGACTTGCGCTGATGATCCTTTGGCCTCAAGTTTTGCGTTCGCCCGTCCTGTCTTGCACCACTCGTTTCGGCACCACCTCTTCACGCAGCCCGTCAGCATCTGTGATAGGTATTTCCGTTCGATGCGCCGCTTCAGGGCCTTGCCCTCTGGATCATGCAAACTCACGTAGAGTGGAGAGAAACATAGCGAGCAAAGACCGATATCATTCCCAGGACCCTGGCCCATATGAGTTCCGGACCCAACGGCCCCGTTTCTACCCACGCCATGCAAAGTGCGTCCACAATTGGCATTGCGGCACACAGCTGGCTTAGGTCTATGGGCCTTTTCAAGTTCGTGATGCTTTAGATGGGTTGCCATGTCGCGAAGACGAATGATTTTAGAGCAGAGGTGGCAGTCGGTTGTGCGAGCACCGTCGGCGAGTTCGTGTTCTGAAAGACCAGATACTAGACTCTCTGGAGAAGGATTAAACGGATCTCCCTCTTGCGGTACCTCAAGATGGCAGAATCTACATAAAATGATCTTGCCAGGGCAAAGCGTGGTTCGGTGTCTTGCCAGGTCTGGAAGCGAGTTGCTCGCAAACGAGCAAGCCGGGCATTGATGCTCACTGTGATACAAGTAGTCGTGCTTCAACTTGCTTATCTCAGACGAGCCGTGAGCGTCGTCATGAGGACAATGCCAATGTTTTGCCCATTCAACGGATGATTTCTGGAAGGTATTGCCACATTCGGGGCATGCAATATTGTTGCGGCGACAAAAGTTCTCGTGTAGAATCATGGTTCGCCTAGGGACCCATTGGTGACAGTTTTTACACTGCTCGTCATCGGCTCCATGGTCCTCGGTACTTTCTTGTGTCGCGGGCGGCGCGGCGGCATCATGACTAGCCGTAATGTTCTTTGCACGAAGTCTGAAAGGACGTGGCAAGCCCTTCGAATCGGTACTGTCTGTGTGATGGCTATAGGCGTGAACAGAAATGAGCAAAGCCTCAGCCTCCTCGAGCTCGGCGTTGGTTGGCGGGATAGTGATGCGCTTGACGCCGGACTCTCTATCAGGGAAAGCAAAGGTGCTGAACACGTGTTCCGACTCTCGTGGCAGAGCTCGCTGGCGCGACGATTTAGGACTAACGTACAGATCTATGCCGTGTTCGTCCTCGAGTTGACTAATCTCGATTTCCAAAGGGCGTGACCGAGCCCACGATGGTAATTCGTAATCGACATAATCTCCGAGAACAACTTGACCGTCAACAGCCTTCCAAATATTGAGTTCCTGGCCAAGCGAGCTGCCCTCAGACGTGCCTGGGGCAGTTTGCGCCTTGGCCATGATCTGCCTCATTGTCTCCCGCGCTTGTTCCTCATTTAGCGCCTCAATGTCGACTTCCAAGTCGGTATCTACAACGCAAATTCCGTCACCTTCTGGGCGAAACTGATCTATGAGAAAACGGAAGGTTTCGCCCTTCACACCCCGAACATGGAGGAATGCGCCCCTGGTCAGGGTAGTGAAACTCTCGCGCAACTGACGTTCTAGGAGAGATTTCCAATCGTCGGGATTGTAACCAGCTTCAAGGGGTCGGAGGCGAACATAGGTTCCTTTGGACAGCTGTTTCGCGTGTACGGTAATCTGGGGACCTATGAGTGGGGTGTTTGGGTGCTCAGCATCGACATCAACGGCATCCGTGGTAGCATCCAAAGAGGACGCGCGGCTAGGCAGACTCGTCAGCTGGTCGGGGCTGATTCCAAGTGCTTCCATCAGATATGAACTGAGCAGGACCTCGTTCTCATGGGCCGAAAACTCGCGAATTCCAGCATGGACGGTGTTGCCGTTCGCCTGGTTCACAAGACGGAACATGAGAGGATTCGGTAATTGCTGTTGGGATTGCTGCAAGGAATTCGAGTAGGAGGAGTACTGTTGAGGGTCGGCGTAGGGGTTTTGCCGGTCGAAGGCTGTGAAAGATGACGAGGACGCGTTCGTGACACCTTTAGAAGAGCTCGTCGAGGCGGCGAGGAGTTGCTCAAGTGCTGATTGAGGTAGGATAATCTTGTCGCCCTTTAAATCAACCGTTGCTGACGTAGCTGTGAAGGTGGCCGACCACCTCACGGCTGGTTGCTCATCCATTTTGGCGAGCTTCGAATGACGCGCGTTTTGAGGACCATTAGTGGTGGTAATGCTTCAACATTGCAAATAGTACGAGTCCCTCAAAATGAAAAAAAAAAGGACAAAGACAGAAGAGAGAACGAGGGACTAAATTAATGCAGTTGTATAATATAGATAGATAGAATTAAAAAAAAGAATAAAAAGAATAACGTCGTATAATGACCAGCTTGAGCCACCAGGGGAGTCAAGGTTCATGTCGTTCCTTGATATCAGTCATCTCATTCTCCAAGGTTCCATGACGCCAGACGGACGAATCTAGATGTAGGTCAATAAGTAACTCCTTAGGTAAGGATCAAGGTGTAGGCATTGTGGTGGGGTAATCCCCACTTATCCTCCTCGCAAAAGTTACCAGCTGGCTGACAGCCCCTAGCGACTATGGTGCTTACATCCTATCCGGGGGTACAACCAGCTGGCAGGTAAGTCCTATACATAGTACATAGTATGCTGAAATTTTGCCCATGGATTGTGATATTTGGAGGTAAGGTAAAGGGGGATGGGGCCGGTAACAAATACCTACTTAAGTATCTATTGTACTAGGTAATAGTAATAGTACTTAGTAGTTGGAAGTTACCTTTTTTTTTATTTTTACAGTCACTATGGCTCTTTGATATTGTGTACTCAGGTGGCAACTTGATACGGGATAACTGGATATGGGGTACTGACTTTCTGACTAAGTACTTAACCAGTTGTGCACGTATTGGAAGTTGCAAGAAAATCCTGAAATCCTTAAAAAGGGGGAATGAATCAAAGAAAAAATATGTGAAATGAGTTGCTAAATATAAATAGTGGCAACTTGATCAGCGCGGCTTTTTGCAGATCTAGTTTCCAGGGATGTGCGAGATTTGTCTTGGTGTAGACAAACGGGATATGAACACGTAGGTATTTGGGTAGATATGGTACTATGTAGCGCATAGGAGGCGGCATGATTGCGTATTGCTTTTACCTCAGCACAACTTATGATAGACTATCTTTAATAGGGAATGACATTACTACGGTATCAGGCCGACTTGGCAGGTTGGCCAAGTCAGCCAAGTGACTACCAAGCAAATACCAAGCCTGCGATTCATCAGGGACAACTCACCATGTCCCTATCATTCAATCCGCCAAATAGCCTAATTTATACCTGATAGTGGTGTTTTTGGAATGGTGATCGCTGGTGTTGGTGAGGACTTGTCGAGAAACTCGTTGAGAACGTGAGCAGCCACATGTATAGTGGTAACCCACACTAAATACCTACATAGTATATATACTAGTATGTGGCTATTGTTTGTCGGAGTAGGTCCCTTGGCGTTGGGTTACATCGATGAAGTATGTATTTGGAGAATTCTAATTAACCATCATGTGATTGGAAGCCAATGCTTGAGATATCCGAGCTCCCTGCCTGCATCGTCGCCGAAGTAGTATACAATATACCAAGCGCCCAAGTCAATTTATAGCAGTTCCACATTTCCAGATTCGCTCCAGGGCTACGGTAGTGGATGTAGTGTAGCTATCATCACGTCGATCCAAGGGTCCTGCTACCTAACTCAACGTCTTGGATAAGTGGAAATAAGGAATTACTATGGAATCTTTGTTTTAACATAGTAGATGAATGGGTTAGGGTATGTTGATCATTGTATTATAGGCAGTACAGTCGAAACCTTTACACCTACGATGAAGCCGAACTTGTTACATAGTGTATAGTGTGCATACAACGCATTGTCCGGTGGTAAGCAGTCAAATAAAATACCTCAAGATACTACTAATGGGGACTAAGTCGGCATATATACACCATACCCTACTTACATGTAGGCAATGTAACGGTATTATTAATAAGCAATCTTGAAGCCTGGGGTACAGCAGTAGCGTACATATGGTGAGGTTTTGGTGCTTGTACTAAGGCGTCCGGTGGTGTACCTCATACACTATATATTCAGTCTACTGCTTTATACACAGCTCACAAGGGCCCTCACAAGGGACCTCTCCCCCGCGCTATTATTTCTACCTATTTACCTATTCTACCTAGATGGGAAGTAAATGTACACTCCCGACTCCTCTACACTACCATGTACCATGTAATTCCCATCTCCATTGCTACCTATTTATGATCGTCGTCATCATCCTTCCCCATCGCAAACAGAGCCCCTCCTACGTGTACTCTATTATATGGAAGTGATGGGGGCGTACGCTCGCCCTGTCGAGAGAGGCTTTTTCCCCAACGGGCAACCAAGCTTTGAGGGCTTTGCAAGCCTCACAAGCCAATCCTCTGGCCAATAAGTGATTCGTGCGGAGAACAGAGCATACAGTAAGACGCCCAATGTAACCTTTTAGTCGGATCGACCTGCCAAGCCTGTCTGAGATGCTCATCTCTGCGGCAAACCGCCAATCCACCCCCGGTTAGTAGCCCGGTTACTGCCTGGTCCAAATGCAACCACTACTGCACCACCACCGCATCTTCTGCTTCCATCGATGCCGCAACAGGGATCACTGAGATCCTCGCTTCTCACTGCGTTAGTTAGCTGGATATGACAAGGCCAGTGACAAGACTTCGTTACCTGGACTAGCCCTGAAAGTCGCTCAAGGACAGATCCGCGTGAACGCCCGCCCTTGGTGCCACCACCGTGAATACTGTCTGTAGCGTACTGCCCTGAATACAATAAATCGTACATAATTCCCTCCGTTTCCCTTTAGCGTTTGTTCGCCTTCCATGGCCACCATCGTTATTCTGCTATTTACTTACACTGGCACATGTCGTGTAAGACCTTGAACCAATAGAAATCGCCATTTACCCTGTCTCTTGTTCTAATTTATATTGTCTCTGCCTTCTCCGAGCAGGAGGTGGTAGGGAGATTCAGCACCTATCCTTTCTCTTCCCATTATTGGTTTTTTAGTCGCTTTTCGTCGCCATTTATTCAAGCATCGTGGGCTTAGCCCAATGAACCAGCACCGTTGACGTGCCTTTCCTCTTCTTGGCCACCACCGTCGCCACTGTTACACTTCGCCCACGCTTATCTACGGCTGGACAGGGTTTCGCATGTAATGGCCTCCGGAGACCTCCGTCATCAGCACACGCGCGACTATATTGGAACCTCCGATCTTACTCCGAGTCTTCTAGATTTACTATCAAACAGCCTTGTTCTCTACCAAACTCTCCCACATCTCCCCGTTTCTGCTATTCTTAATATTGCAGCCACCTCGCGATCCTTCCGCCATCTACTGCTCAACAGCACCCCGGGCGTATTTCGACATCTCGATTTGACACAAGTCAAGACCGCGCAGTTCGACATCGACGGCATCGATCATGGCGGGGAAGTTTGGCGCAATGTTCAGGTCGACGAGAACCTCACCGAGGATGACTTCTATTCAGGCCCCCTGAGGGGTATCTTCTCGAGCCTGCGACGGCGCAATATACTCCAACATGTGAATACCCTCGTTTTAGACGGGCTTTCCGTGACCTCCGAATTTCTCAACGACATACTCGTTGATCCCGAGTCGCGCATTCGAGTACTTTCCATCCGAGAGGTCAAGAATCTCAATGAGCGAAAGCTCATGCAGACGCTACGGTACGCTTGCCGACCAACGCGGACGGATGACATGCCGCGCTTGAAGGCGCTGTATTACTTTGGGAAGAAGGACGTTGTCCCTCTCCCAGCCGCACCGTCACCTGCACAGACTACACCGGCTAGGACATCCAGAGGCGCGAATATTAGCGCTGGTTGGAATCAGAAATCCCAACATGCTCTAAAAGAATCCATCGAGGGAGAGGGCGAAGACTGGTACGGTGGAAAAGGTCGAATGATTAGCAAGCCGATCGCCGACGGGTGGGCTGAGACACTGCTAGACTGCCGCGAAGCACTACACTTTGACACAGTTCTCTGCACTGGTCCACGCCACCGGAACTCTCCTGCATTTGGTAGGGTACCCATCACGCCAGTCTCGTCAAACGGCGGCAGCCCCTGGGGGGTTGCCACCTTTGCAGTAGGGGGTTGCGCCTCATGCGGTTCTGCTCCCGAAGGCTTTACGGTGTACGGCGAAACTCGCCAGCAGGATCTCCCCCTGCTATCACCAATTCCTCTTCACTCGTCCAGCGTCAAGGCGGCCACTCGTCCGGCCCCGGTTGCAAACAATGCAAATTGGCGACATGAATTTGTCCCTCGCTGTCTCGAGTGCATCCGTGAAAGATACTGCTTTAGTTGTAATCAGTGGTGGTGCGAGGCTTGTTACCAGGTGCCGAGCCGGGAGGAATTGACTGCTCAACATGTCCATATCGTCGATGAGGCGAATGGTCTGAACGATCACGAACTCGCTGCTTTTGAGCAGCCAAAAGTCAAGGTACGGATGGGATATTGTCTCGATTGCAACCTGAAATCGGCTTCAAGGGCTTCTGGTTGATTCCCACCCCCCTCGAGTCTAAAGCCGCTAGCCAACCATCAAATCCCTTCTTTTGGGGATAACAGGAAGCGGATATTTCCTTCTATTTTTCTCTCGTTCTACTCAAACTGTATGCCGATAGAACCCCCCGAGAGATCCCATTTTGAACCCTACGCCAAGAAGAGAGCGCCAGGAACTTCGTGAAGCTGACACCTTGAAAACAGACACCGAAGATCACCCGTAGCTGCTGGGAATGCGAACACAACGTAAGCCTTGCCTATACTATGCCACGCGACCATATACGAGGACAGCCAGTACTGATTTGCCCGGCAGTGCCTTGATTGTATCGCCGAGACCCAGAAACGTTGTCAGGGATGTGGTGGTGGTTACTGCATCATCCACCACGAGGGCTCGACACTGAAACTGGTACGCATCGCTCTTCTCCCACTGTCAAACTGCATATAACTAACAATGCATCCAGTGCGATTGTATGACCGACCTTATTCCTGATACCCTAGAGAGAATAAACTGACCATTTGACAGGGTGTTCGCACCGTCGAGGCCGCCGATGTCGAGGGCTTTATTAATTCATTCCGATATCCGAGGCGGAAGGTTCGACGACACGGCATAATAGCAGAAAGGGGGACGGATCAGCAGGGCTCCAGCTTTACTCGATTTGCACTTTGGATTTCCTAGCGGGAAAGCGAGACGAAATTGCGACATAGGCGGATGGCGTATTCTTGTTTAAAAAACCCCTCTCACGGCTTGATTGCGAGGCGAAGCGAAGCGAATTATGTCGATACATACCCTACTTACTTAATTTTCTCTTTTTTCTGTTGTCAAATTTTTTTTTCTCAAGTAGCCAATCAAATAACCGAAATTGATCGTGAAATTAGACGGACTGACAGAGAAGTTTCTATGTGATATATGCTTCTACGCGGATCAGCATCTTACGTGCTGCGCTCTCCGGTGTGAACGAGTATTTTTCTCTAGATTACAAGTACTCGGCTGATGCGGACTAAGACGACTCGCTGCGATAGCCGACACTAGGAAGATAATGGCGTAATGGAAGGTTAATCTTAGCATTTCGAAATGACTATGCTATGCAATGTGCGTTTACTCTACCTAGGTCTTTGGTATATCTAGTGCTGTTTAGAATTTGTTGTTCTCCGGATAGGTTATAGAGACAACTCAGAGTTTTTCCTCGCTGGGTTTCCTGGTCTTTTTCTAACTCATATTACTCTATATAAGAGTCATAAATGCGGCTAGAGAACGGTCTAGTCTAGCTTGATAAGAATAGGGCAGTAGTTTCGAGCACCGACTGGGTTATCAACTTCGTTGCACGTCCATGCTTACATGTAACGCCGTGGCGCTTCTCACCGGGCTACTTCGGGGGTTGGCAGTTCTATAGGTCGCCCGTAGCTGCTATGCTATATAGCAACCTCGGTATCATCTGTGGTCTCTTACTCCATCGTCTCCGTGAAGGGAAACGCCAGCGCCTGCGTGATCACCAAGGATGGAGCATCCCTCACGACAAGGGTTAAACCCGATAAATGACTTTACTCCCTGAAGAGTGTTGCATGGCATGGAGAACATGGGTAACCTACCTACCCGTTTCGCACTAAATCCAACGGCAGCTGGTTCATATCTACCTTGAAAGTGAAGTGTTCATGTACCTAATAGGTTATTCAATTTGCTGCCTCACATTATAGCTGTGGCCTTTGGCTTAAACCCGATTCTTGGCATTAGCGAGTTGATGAATAGCATCCTACCAGTCAGCAGTGGAAGACCGTGGGTATTAGCAGCGGAGTGCCTATAATCTCTTCTTTGCTGTTTAGCTGTGTAAAGGTCTCGCTATTTCTGGATAATGCTGAGACTGAGTAACGCGCATAGAAAGAAATATGCGAAACTTTGGGCAGATGGTGCGAATTATAGTGACTGTTGGGAGCCAGGATTTTGGGGTCGTGATTCAGTCTTCATGAGCCGAGACCTGCTGTAAATTTGCGAGCTAACCAGGCGCTCCCATGCTCTTCGTACTCAAGCTTAGTCACGGCGAGCGATTCAAGATGGGTATGCCGAGCTAGATTGGAGGCACCCTGCCAAGTGTTGGTGATAGGGTTAGGAGGCCGTGCCACACGAACGAGGCAATCATCGGGTACGAGTTCAGTAATCTCGGCCTGCAACCGCTGGATGAAGCCATCGAAAAGTGAGTTGCCGCCCACGACGAGGATGTTGGCGAGGAAGCCAGGCCATAAGCCTTGGGGCAGACACTGCAAAGATTGTAAAACAAGATTCGGCAGGCCAGGTTGGCGCATACCGATGTCGGACGGGTTGAATAGGAGCTCGGGGATAGTGAAGCGTTCGTTGCGGAGAGTGAGGACATCCTCGCTCGATTCGCCCACAGCCAACCGCTTGGCGCGGGACGCCTGTGCTGGGTCGTAGTCGCGCACTACGCCTTGTGATCTTGTATGGAAATCGGGGAGAACATAATCCTTTGCGATCCCACCACCGCTAAGGTAAGGCTCGCGACGCTCTCCACGCGTGCCCTTCCACGAACGCTCCAGGTCTTGTTTAAAGTTGAGGGATACGTAGCAGGCGGCCTCCTTCATCTCGTTGACGATGTAGGTTTCGTTACGCATATCATAGTGTCGGAGAGAGAGGACGCGGGTCAGGTAGTTGGTAAGGAACTTTCCGCCAATATCGAGCCTCCGGATGGCAGGGTGGATGGGCTTGCCCTGGAAGACGGGGGTTACGGTAGTATGGGAATGCCCACTGTCGATGAGCAGAACAAGCTCGGCGGGGTTCTGGGCGCTGACAGCGGATGGCTGCGCCGGGGCTGGCTCTGTCTCTAGCTCTAACCCTGGCTGCGGCTCGTCTTGGGAAGGTTGCGATTGCGATTGGAACATGGCCTGGATGTCGTGATAGGCATTGAAGGACGCACTCAAGCCGCGATAGTAACTAGCAAAACCAAATTCTTCGAAGACCATCTGGTCGCAGTTGGCCTGGAGCACGGGGAGCGAGTTGGAAGGTTCGGATAGTAGCAGACGAGTCTCGGAGGGATCGCATCGCTGGGGTGCCTTGTTGTCGAGGAATTCGCGTTCCCAGATCTCCTTCTGGGCTTCCCAGTTCACAATAAAGCCCTTCTCTACGGGCCGGCGGAATACGGCCTCACTGAAGTCGGCGCATTGGACAATCTCAGAGGCGACATAAGTCTTGCCATCGCGATCACGGGCGATGCAATTCGGAATGATACGTGGGTCATCGGCGACATCGCCCGTTACGAAGCCTGCTTTGATGGTGTAGGCGCCGTTATCCAAGACGAGGGTCCTCGAGGGCGGCGCTGGCCGATGGAGTTTGGATTTTCGTGAAGGCGCCATGACGAGGGAGAAGGTTAGAAGGAGTGAAGAAAATAAAAAGACGGGTTCTAGTTCAATCAAGTCGTTAGCGCATTGAGCTTAGGCGGGTTGTGGGTACCTATGGCACCTACCTAGGATATCTTTACCTTAAGCAATCGTATCCCGGAGGCCGTCTTGAAATAATAGGTCCTACCTAGTATAAACATTTGCTACTCAACATTTACGATGAGGTAAAGTCGTCAATTGAATTGAATTGCATACCTCTCCGGACGTAAGTATGGTGTCGATTAAGTACTCATTATACACATAGGTATAAATACTCAGTCAAGACAAATAGACGCCAGGCAAGATACCCCCTTTCACGCCAAGATAACAACGACGACGACGACAGCAGCAGCTCAAAAGTATAGATAGGTATCTCTGTCTATGGTCTCTATTTTGAACGAAAAATACGAGCAATACTACCGACCAAGTTAGGAAGGCCATTCTCCCAATCTCATCTGAGCCCACACGTTCGTTTCAATCTATGTACATGGCTCCCGGCAAATTACCCGCTTGTCCGTTCCCATCCGGCTGTTTATTGTTTATATCTTCATGTCATATACATAGCCCTGGCTTCAAGACCTTAATATCCATATCTGCCGACACGTAGTCGTCTCCGCAGTGTGGAATTGGTCCCCGAGTTTGCCGCCACCCACGAGCTGAACTTATCTGATCGCGCTGCGCCCAGGTCATGAGTCCAGTGCCCAACCGAGTCGTGGATGCTGAACCCGGATTCACCAGTCGAAGGATCCTCTACAGGCGTCGTTGAGTATGCGTAGGCGAAGTTGACTTGGCTAGTACCGTCCAGTGTAGCCAGGTTGCCGTCGAAATCAGGCCAGCTCACACAACCTGAGCAGAGAGCCGTAAACTTGAAGTGCGTCTCGTTGACGCCTGTGCCTTTGAGTACCGTGTACTTGGCGTCTTCGTATTGTACGGGGGTATAGTATCCTCTGATATCGGTTAATCATATCGCCCAGTGCGTAGATCGATTTCATGAAAGGGAGCCCACGTACAGCGCTTGTCGTGAGGTGTACACGACATCCTTTCCATTAGCCCAAACAACTGTCAACGGGTTGTACGTCATCACGCCGCCCCAGGCCCAACCAACCCATCCTAACTCGACGGGGGCAACGACTTGGAGAATGACATCGTACGGTTTATCGGCGCTAGCATCGGCCGGAAGGGCCAGACGATACGTGACGCCTTCTGAGTTTGTGGTGGACTGGAAGGTGATGCCTGTGTCGGCGTCTACAAACGGTTCTGAGTCCGCCTGGGCCGTGACTGAGAGAATGTGAGCACATGCATATAAAGTGTTATAGAGGAGGCGCAATGGCTCACCTAAGGTGAAGAGGCTTACCAAGCCCACGAGAGACGATGTCCACTTCATGATAGGCGGCTAAGGGTAGGTCGTAATTGGCCTGTCGCGGTTGCTCGGTAGAATTGAGTGGCTCTTTATGCTTATAAAGTCTCGAGGGAGGGCGAGTATCGTTTCTCACTGCGTCTGACAGGGAGGAATATTGGGAGAGTGCGTGTCTGTCTAAGTAGGCATACTCGGGTAATATATCTCCTTCATGGCCCTTGAACGCCGGACATTTTACACCAGTCCTCCGAGTAGGGAATAGGATAGGTAAGTGCTGGTTTGCCTTGGCGAACTCGTGGGACCATGTTTGAGTCCCTTGACGTCAAGTCGCTGCTCGTCCCCATCTTCGCGGTGAATGGCGGCCTTGGTGAAATCACGATACTGGATAATTCGCGTTGTTTCTAGAGATTCGGAGAGCATGGAGCCTCTTCCGTGAGCTGCTTATTATCCTCATTGCCCGATTGGGCAATCTTGGATCGCAGTCAACTGGAAGAGGATATTTCACAAGTCAATCTGCCGAGAAGTAACCGCATACCTATCAGTGTGACGGAATATCTTACTCTATCTACAACGTGATAGGAAGGATAAATGCTTGGTTGGGGTAATCGGGGAATACTGAATAGATTACTATGGGGTTAAACCCCCATATATGACACAGCTAAAGGCTAGATCGACATTTCAATAGGAAGTGAGAGCCGGATTTCCCAAAGCTCGAGCCATTCAGGCTAATACACCATATTCGCGACAAGCACATCAAAATTTCAACAAATAGGTGCTTGGACAGATCTGTGACTCAAGACTTCGAAAGTTGCTCGCGAGGGATGTTTCAAGGGAAGGCATGAGTTCTTGAGCACTTTACTGCATTGCCAAGAGTTATATATACCTACGTGAGTTTCAACGAGGACGCTCTATCGGCACGACTTCTTCGAGGTGAAGAAAGGTCCAAGATTGCTGGTAACCATTCAATGCTACTTGCGCGGACACCTGCAGGGGAATCCATGAAATGCTAATTTCGTCTGGCTATTCCATTCCCAGCTTTCCGTGGTTAAAGCTCTCGCATGATGAAAAATACTTTTCCTTCTTGGCTTAATTCTTTTAATCAAGATGCTAATGGTATAACTCCGTGCTAACGGTTATGAAGCGATCCATACTTCTCTGCGTCTAGTGCAGGATTAAGTAGGAGCTTGAACCACCGGCTACGTTTAAAAATATCTACTATAGCTATAAAGAAACACCAAGTGCTGGCGCCTAGACAGATATTATATCTAGAAAAGTCTTTATACTCGGTTGCTATTAAAACCGCACCTTTAAAAGAAATCTTAGCCTAGGGAGTGGAGGGAATACGTGAATGCGTATGCGACTTGGTAAAGGAAAAGGGCCGGTAGAGCAGAGGATCACAAATGAGAATAAGTAAGGGAGGGCACTGGGAAACGGAATGCAAAGGGAGTTGATGCGGCGATATGATTCGCGTCCGAATAGGCTTGTTTCAACAATACAAAATGCGTAGAGATGCTCGGTAACACATAGAACGTAGCAACCACAAAATAGTGTCAACTGTTGAAAATCAATGGAAGGGATACATACTCAGAGCTAACATACAAAATGAAGCGCGATCGTAAATGGTATACGTGAGTGGGCAGACGTTGTAAGCTCTCAATAATAAAAGGTGCAGTATCGGCCATTTATTACCAAACCACCTTTTTACTATTTACTAGATATGTAATCCCTACTTAGATCATCTGTGGTATGAGGCCTATATGATAAGAATGTCCTAGCTAAGCAGAGCTAGATGATGCACTGTACAGCTTAGCTACCCATCATATTTTGCGACTCCAAAGGCACTTCTAAAAAGCTACTGTAGTACTCATCTAACCAGCGCGCCGCTGCTTCGCCCGGAGCTGGCTCTGCAACATTCCATTTCTTGATTGAGCCTACATAGCCATCCGGGCGGACATTGACGATGGCCACATCGCCGATATCGAGCTTCCCTAGCCACTTTGGTATACAATACGAACCTTTCGTATCCATGTTCGGCACGTCATCGAGATAGACTGTCCATGGGCTCATGGAAAATAACGAAGGCAGTGACGCTAGTTCAAAGCATTCCTTTTGCGTAGACGCTGTGCAACTGGTTAGCCAAGGCACATCTCCAGGAATAAAATGGGCAGCCTACTAAACAGAGAGAAAGTAAACAGCTTGCTGAAGGTCTGGTACCTTGCCGGGAGAGAAAATAAATCCATCGAGCGGGGAGGTCTAGGCTTTCGGCGATAAGATTCTGATGCTGCACGCGACAACTTGGTTAAAAAGGATGATTCTGAAGTGACATTGTCGCTCAGGTCAGCCAGAAATCTCGCTTCGCCGGAACCGAGAATGCCTGAGATAATGACGAAGATCCGGAATTGGCCTTGCATTGGAATATCCAAGTGGAGATCCACGGGATTCGCATCAATGTAACGAGTCGCCTTCGAAGGTGGTAGAGTACAGCCTGGTCTTGCGTCCCCGCCTGTCTGGTCGTAGCCCTGATTGATAACGTTCTCGCCGTATTCCACCCCTATGCCAGAGATGAAACGCGTATTAGCCCGGAAGTTCTCCGCGAGGCGCTCGATGTCGCCCCTGGCAATCTTGTTCGCGTGCTCGAAATCAAAATTGATGAGGTCGTGGGCCACTTTCATCCGTTCAACCTCGTAACTCTCGAGTAACGCCGGCTTGGCAAGACCGCGAACTGCTAAATTCATCTTCCAGCCTAGGTTCCATGAATCATGCATGCTCGTGTTCATGCCTTGTGCAGCTTTCGGGCTATGAGTGTGGCTCGCGTCTCCGGCGATGAAAGCGCGGAGGTTCGGGTCTGAAAACCGGGCGGCTACGCGCTGCGTGACTCTGCATATCGCGTGTTAGCTACCTATAGCGAAAACGAGTCCATTTCTCGCTACCGGGCTAAGAGCCTCTAGAGTAACGAACACTGAGATCCGCCAAGACTAAAGAGGGCCAAGCGTTTGGGATACGTACTGATAGTTACCAAACCATTCAACTGAGCGCCATTCGACCCGATATGGTGCCAGAATGAGCCGAGCCTGATCCATAACGAACCCTTGATCAAGGGTTTTGACCGAGGACGAAGATTTCATCTCGATGTATATGCGTGTCATGTTTCTTTCGCGGGGAATAATGAGTACGGAGCCGTGTTCTTCGGAGAAGACGATGGTCTTGCTCCAGATATCGGGGAAATCTGTATCAAGCTCTCCATCTAGAACCCCCCAATACGATTCATTTGGCCTCGCGGTGGCATGGGTATTCGGGATTTGCTGTCGCACAAGTGATCGGGCTCCATCGCAACCCACAATATAGTCTGCGCTGACATGCTTCGCGATATCCTCGTCTGTTGTGCTGAAACTGAGATCTAATGGCCCTAGTGGCCCCTCAGGCGCGAATTCGAATCTAGTGAAGTGGTAGTTCCGACTAACGCTTATTCCGCTGTCACGAAGATCGTCTATCAGGGCGGATTCCACCATTCCTTGGTGGCAGAGGAGAATGTACGGGTGCAGAACATCGACGACGGCCGCCGGGTAATGGACTTCACGGCCGATGCGACGCACCGGGGATGTGGCCGAGCCCTTCCACATGCAGATATCATAGACTTTAACTCCTTTGCGGAGAAGTTCATCCCCTAAACCCAACATCTGCAGAGTCTCAATGGTCTTTGGTTGAATCCCATCTGCTCTCCCCACGGTTGTCTGGTCCGACCGCTCGTCAAAAACTGCGATGTTGATGCCGAGTCTAGCCAATATGACGCTAGAGACTAGAAGTTAGAATTTCGATGTTCCTGGTTCGGGTTGCTGTGTCTAACATACGCCAAAGTCAGACCTGCCGGTCCGGCTCCCACGATGCCGACATCATACTTGTCCGGCGAATGGCTTTCATTAACATCTCGCCTTTCTCCATGTTCTGAACTATTGTCGATACCCGTCATGATGATATCGCTGTGCGGGGTAGATAGGGAGTGAATAACACTCGTATCTAAGCTACCTAGTTTTCAGTAGAACTTAAGGCTCGAGAATCTGCGAATTTCATATACCAGAACCATTGTTTCATAAATCTCTTACGGAATGAAGCATTAGTAAGGATTATAATTAATCCGAGGGCAGAGCATCGTGGCCGCTTGCATTATGAGCGATGAGATACCAGTCAGTGTGTGTTGTGATGAAAGCACATAGTAAACCAACCCCCACTTCTGGTGTTATGAGCCCAAAGGTGTGGCACATAGTCCGGGCTCCAATTACACCACTTTTTAAGTACCGGCTTCATCGCCGGGTATAGATACCATTCAGACTACCTACTAAATGAAAACCAGAGCGGGCGCAGCCGGACGACGACCTGCATTAACGCGGAGTTTTATCGCCGTCGATCGGAGTGTTATCAACCCCACCGTGAACTAGCGAAGCGTGTCGTTGATACCGAGCAGTATTCGATTGTTTTACGCCTTCACCTACCGGTGCCGGCTTTGACGTATCATATAATCGCGTGCGAATAGCTTAGCATAACTGTAATCCTGTTGTGTCTCCGATTATGTCAATATAATGGAAGGAGAGAAGCAGGATTGGCAAGCCATTGTTGGCAAGAAAAGGCAGATACAGAGGAATCTGTTGAGTGCGTATGCGAGCCGTGAGGCGCAGCGTGAGGACTTGCCCAATCCGACGGAGGGGGTTACTTTTAGTGAACTCGCGGTAAAGATTCAGCAGGGTGAAGTTAGGTGTGAAGACCTGCTAGAAACGCTTATTGCCAGGTCAGTGAGCGGGCCGATGGTAGACCGACTTCCGTACAAGAATCGCTAATAGGTGTGTCATATTCTCGAAGGCAGAAGCTGTGAGGCACATAGTAAGGTATAGTTTAATTATTCTCTTTGAAAATATTCATTCATTTGATACTAACTTCGTGCTAGACGAACTGGTGAGCGTTACCGAGGGACTTCACAAGTTACGGAGTGCCAAAGCGTACTAACTTGCTTATCGCATGACTTATAAGTCTAACGGAGATCTTATTCGACAATGCCTTGAATCGCGCGAAATATCTTGACAGTTACCTTCTGGATCACGGACGGCCAGTCGCGCCTTTACATGGTATACCTATGACATTGAAAGATCAATTTGACGTCGAAGGGTTCGACTCGACGATTGGATATGTCGGTCGCTCGTTTCACCCCGCACTCAGAGATTCAGCGCTCGTTGAGATGTTGCAATCATTGGGCGCCATTATTATGGCAAAGACTAATCTACCACAAAGCATCTTGGTGAGTTCCGGGGCCTTGTCGTCGGTCGGTTCTCGGCCGTGGACGTACAACATGGGACTTACTAATCCCATCTCGAGTGCAGTGGTGTGAAACGGAAAATCCGCTATGGGGGTTAACTACGAATCCGCTTCACAGCGGCTACACACCAGGTGGCTCGACTGGTGGTGAGGCGGTTCTCCTTGCGAGCGGCGCCTCAGTGCTCGGTTGGGGAACGGATATTGGTGGCAGTATAAGGATTCCGTCTCATATGATGGGTCTATACGGGTTCAAACCTAGCGTAGGTACTGCCTTGGCTGAGTGTAAATCAAAGTGTCGCTAACGGTACGAAGAGTGTAAGGCTACCTTACCGTGGTGTGCCAGTTTCCACCGAAGGCCAAGAGCATGTGCCATCATCAGTTGGGCCAATGGCGCGTAGCCTGGATGCTATCCATACCGCTTTCAAATCCCTTATCGAACTGAAGCCCTGGGATTACGATGCTAGGTGTGCCGCTATCCCCTGGAGAGAAGACATATATCAAGGTGTCATCAACCGGCCCTTGGTGATAGGCGTTTTATTTGATGATGAAGTGGTACGGCCACATCCGCCGATCACCCGAGTGCTTCGTTCTGCAATTGAGGCCTTGAAGGCTGCGGGGCATCACATTGTTGATTGGAATGCTCAGTTGCACGCCGAGTGTGTCCAAATCATGGTAGGTTCCCTAGGCTGCTACTTCAAAAACTGAGCAACTCATAGTCGGCTAGGATCAATTCTATAAAGTCGATGGGGGCGAAGATATTCGACAGGATGTGGAAGCTGGCGGCGAACCTTTCATTGAGCACGTTCGGAAGCTTGTGGATTGTGGCGATCCAATATCGGTGTTTCAGTACTGGCAGGTGAGTACTCTGGCGGTCTGCTACGCTCCTGGCATCGATTGCAGTTCTTACCTACCTACCCTTAGGGGTCCTTGCTTCTGCTACTCTTCACGCTCCATTTATCCCCAATATTCTCTATCGCTAAAGGCAAATATTGACATCTAGTACGCGGATAGCTGAATAGGCGGAAATGGGAACTTCAACAACGATACCTGGAGAAATGGAACAGCATTCGATGCGTTCATGGTGACAAACCGGTTGATGTTATTATAAGTAAGTCGTTTAAACGGCTGAAATGCACATATCTAACTTTATTTCTGCCAGTGCCGCCTATGCCTCATACTAGTGTGCCACATCGGGGTTGTCGCTGGGTAGGCTATACTAAGGTGTGGAATCTCCTGGACTATCCTGCCATCGTTATTCCAGGTGGGAATGTACATAACCAAGATATCTCTGATGTCTGGTCCTTTGAACCACGCAACATGCTCGATGAATGGAATAAGAAGCTATGGGAGGACAATAGGGAAGTCATGGCATCACTCGGACTACCGGTAGGAGTGCAGATAATTGGGAGGAAACATGCAGACGAAATGGTTTTGGCCGCTGCTAAAATCATCGATGATATACTCCGGAGCTCAACTTAAATAGACTGAAAAGTCAATCTCATATATCATGAACAAATAGACAAAGGCATTGCCTGTCGCTATGACTCTAACGAGTATATTAACCAAAGTCCACATCACTTCTCCTACACTCACACAGCTGAACAAGCCCGTGTGTTGAAGCCGAATGTAGACTGGAGAGTAAATAAATGGGAAGTCACATGTGAGCTGTGACATCGCAAAGCGACGCAACTATTGAGCCGCTGGAAATAACACAATATGCGTGTTAGTCCGTCCCATGAGCCTATTCAGGAGCTACGTATTTCTGCATCACTTCCTCTACGCTGGCCGGCATCATTGCGCCGGGTGATGGTGAGTTCTTACCCTTGAACCAGTCACTCATCTATGTGGAATTAGCTAAGGGTATTCGAAACAACTAAAAGAAGCAAGGGGGTTTCTCACCTCACCCATCGTAACCCACTCGACTCCTTCATGCTTGTTAATATGTTCAATGATGCGCTCATGCATCAGAAGCACGTGCGGACGCCCAGATACATCCGGATGTATCGTCATAGGGAAGATGAACTCATCTTTAGATAGCAATTAGCGCTGCCAGCGAGCTATCTCTCACCTAATGACAGGTATAACATAATCTTAGGTATATGCTTACCGTACTCTCTATAGAAGTAGTCGAAGTGATCCCTCCATATGTCCTCCACGTCACTGCCGTGATGATCAGTCTCGTATTCACCAATATTATAATTGGGTCCTCGATAAGGGCGTACCGTGGGTTAACCCAGCCGTGGGAGTTCGCAGACTTTTTCATAAACATCATGGGAGGTAGGTCGTCGATATACCAAGAGCCAGGAATTTCCACTAGCCCGGTCTCCTTCCCTTTTACCAGGGGCTTCATCCACGTCTCTGCTTTCTGCGTGTAGTCTATCTTCGTCCAAGAATCGCCCGTTCTTAGCCAATATGCTTGGCAGTCGTGGTGAGACATCGAGTGGTCGTACTCGACACCGTAGCTAAGAAGCAATTCAATGCCTTCCTTGCTCGTTTCCCACCATGGCGTGACGCTGCCGCGCGGGGGCTTGCCGCAGAAGTCGGTCAATAGCTTCCAAGTCTTGTGTAGAACGTCGCGTTGCTGCTCGGGTGTCATGTCTACCGGATTCTCATGGCTGTATCCGTGCAAGCCAATCTCATGACCGGCGTCACGCACCATAGCGCACTCCTCAGGGAAAGTTTCTAGGGAGTGCCCAGGGATAAACCAGGATGCTTTGATGTTGTACTTTTCGAACAACTTCAAGAGACGACGTGTACCAATTGTACCAGCCCAGAGGCCTGGGAGGCAAGGTTAATCCATAAGGCATAGTTGTGTAAGCGTGCAATGGTTTCTCACCTCTGCTAACATCGCTGGTGCTGTCTTCGCCCCCGTACGAGCCTAACCAACCGGCGACTGCGTCAATATCAACGCCGTAGCTGGTGTTACGTTCTTAGCCTCCGATGTAAAGTAGATGACGGAGTATACCAAAGGGCTACTTACCATACCAGAACCTTTTTTTTGCCCATGATGTGCCGCTTCTCTCAACGTTGATAGAAAGTTGTAAACAATTTGGGATCCGTCACGAAGAGAACGATACGTTCTTTCTCGTCTCTGTTGCTCGAATTTATTTGCGTAACTCGACTACTGACACCACCGATCGGCACCCATCCCGTTGAGATACGTAGATAAGTCCGAGCTCGATCAGCCAATTGCTGAAGCAAGCACCCTCGGCACTGGTCGTTACCCCACTCTTGGCCAAGAAACAGAGTGGGATGGATGATCCTGGATATCTATAACCATGTTCGTTGAGAGGCGACGCTTGCATGTGTTTCATTAGATTATTATTTAGTAGGCGATACAGGCACTTGAGCTACGTAGGTCCTCATAGCCGAGTACTAATTTCTGCTGGACTGATTAAGGAACAGTTCACCTTACCCACCAGTTTAGACCTAGACCGGAGGTTCATATGCAGCGCTGCCCAGACGGAACAAATACAGGGATATCAGATAGGCACCTTAGTGGCTGATGGTCTATCTAGTCTCTTGCGTAGTCCGGTATACATTCCGTACATGCGGCGTAGGTATAGAGATGGATATTTGCGGAACGCTATTTTCACTGATCGCATCACTGATCGTATCACTGGGCTGTCAAACCGACTCCCCCAATACCACCGATTCAATCATACGCTCCTCGTTTGCTGAACCCTGCCCTCTGCCTTCAAACGCTCCCTACCCTATCATCTGGTTTCTTCATTGCCTCGAATGAATCTGTAAGAAGGCAGCAGTACATTATTTACCTATGATAGTGAGGCGAAGGGTCACCGCCATAACTCAAGCGTCTATTGCCAGCATTTACACAACTGTAGTCATATATCTCATACACCTCCGAATGGCTCGGACAACTCGCAACAGTACCGGTAATCTTGCTGTTGGGGTCCCACCGTCGGCTAATGAGAAGAGGTTCGCGTGTACCCATCCTGGTTGTAATAAGCGGTTCACCCGCGCCGAACATGTGCAGCGACATGCCCTGAACCACACTGCTGGGCAACACACTTGCTTGGACTGCCGTGCCCACTTCAAGCGACCTGATCTGCTTAGTAAGTACTACATATTTGATAGGGTCATCGTCGACTCTCTCCGTGTCGCCTGCTTTTGCCCTATCATAACCGGTTCCTAGAGCGACACATGACACGACATCGTCAAAAAGAGAAAGAAGCAGACGGCCCTGGTAACGGAATTCTGAACACTCGAAAACGGTCTTGGAAGACCCTGACTGGAGAGGTTGTTGAAAAGCGGCCGTATCCCCCTGATGGATCGGATCGGGACTACCGGCCGGAAGAGGCATCGACGGCTCAGGAGAGACCGTCTTTAGAATCCGGCTCAAGCATCTCCAACGTTGCAACGCCAGCACTTCCTCCGAGGCAGTCCGAGGCAAATGATAATCCAGCACGGCATGTCTCACTTGATTTTGATATTTCATACCAACAAGAAAGAGAAGTGTCGTCCTACGATGCTATTCTATGTGACTTCATGGAACCATCGCTTTATGACTTTGAACATTCTGAATACGATCAAAACTTCCAGCCAGACACAGCTAGTTCGTTTAATATGCCCTATACAACGAGTCTAGACTACAATTGGCTTTTCAGTGATCCAGGCCAGGTACCTATTCAACAGTCATCCGATTTCACATTCGGGGCAACAACTCAACGACCATTTGCCAGTACCCCTGAGAGCCACCCGAATCAGAGCGTCCCTGTTCAACAAATCCACTACGCCATCACCCCTGAGTCCCTCAACAGCATTGAGAACTGGGTTGACCCTGCAATTGAAAGTTCGGATGACGTTTCTAGGGCCAATACGACTGTGTCGAGCGGGGTAACTCGGTCTGATCCAACTTCAACTCCTCCACACGGTGGTGCTTCTGAGATACCACCGGGAAAACTGGGACAAGAGGGCACCCGAAAGCGAATCGAGCCAAGCATTTCAAGTGTCGGGGTTCCAGTTCGAATTATTCCACCAGATATTGAACGCCCTCTCTCAATGCTGCAAAAACAGCCTCAGATTCCATCTATCAACTGTGAAACGAGGGGAAGATTGCTTAGTGTCATCGAAGGTGCGAATCCTTCCATTGCAGACCAGCACTGTTCTGTTCGGGAGCATCCTCTTCTGTCAGCTCATCACCTTAATTCTTACCTGGAGCTTTATTTCACACATTTTAATGCTGCATATCCACTGCTGCACTTGGCGAGCTTTGATACATGCACAGTCGAACCGTTGCTACTTTTATCGGTCCTACTACTAGGGGCTACGTACTCGAGCAAAGATTCGCATCAGTTAGCTGTTTGTATCCACGATGTCGTACGTCCGAGCATATTTGCCCATGCTGGCTTTTCGTCTCGACCCAAATTGTGGATTTTGCAGGCTGTTCTGCTGGTGGAATGTTTTGGCAAATCGAGAGCTGGGCAGCAGCAACACGACATGAGCCATCTTTTCCACGGCTTACTTATCAATCTTATACGGCGATCTGATTGCCAATCAGTTCAACCCCAGGGCCCCCCTAGTGATGTTGATTGCGTGGAAAGCATGCAACAGGTCTGGAAAGAGTGGTCCGAGAAAGAAGAAAAAAAGAGGTCGTGTTTCTAATCTCCCAAGCTCCAACGATAATAGTTGCTAATCAAGCTGTAGGCTCTCTTTGCTTTGCTTCATGTGGGATACGCAGCACGCAGTGCTATTTTGTCAAAGTTTATGCATGTCATCCTTCGAGCTACGTATTACGCTGCCATGTAGTCAGGAAATTTGGGAAGCAGTACGTACTTTTTAATGTCTCCTTTCTTGTTTGGCAGGGTTTCCGCTCCTACTTGTTTCTAAAACCCTCGATAGCG
Organism: Xylaria digitata; assembly: GCA_022495195.1. Classification (NCBI taxonomy): domain Eukaryota; kingdom Fungi; phylum Ascomycota; class Sordariomycetes; order Xylariales; family Xylariaceae; genus Xylaria; species Xylaria digitata. The sequence continues at coordinate 108,916 of MU377038.1, forward strand.
AGATAAATCATTATTATTAGTGGAATTTACTGACTCTTCAATGATTCCAGCCCGATGCTCGATCATGGGCTGCGGCATGGCGATCGTCAACCTCTCGCGATGACAAGATTTCGTTTCTAGCAGCGCTGAAGTCGTATCTTAACCAAGGGCTCCCTCGTCCAGCCATGCTGAGCGCGCTATCGCGCGTTCTCCTTCTCCACGGCCTCATGTCTATCGCTTGGGATATGCAACGACGAGAACAGACAGCCCTAGGTGTAGTGCTTGATTCTAACTCCGGGGACAACTGGCGTAAATCGTTGGGTGCGGCCTATGATACATGGAAGCTTGATTTTGATGCCCACTGCGAAGCTGCTGCTGCTCATAATCGATGTGGAAACGAATCTGTCCCAAGGGACAACAATAAAGAAGATCTCAGTAGTTTTGCAACAGCTTACAATGCAGTATATCACGCTGCAAAAGCTCTCCTTCATAGTGAGTACAATCGAGAGCAGTTCTACTCTTTTTTTAGTTTTTTTTTTTTTGGGGTGGGGGTGGGTTTGAGCCAGAACCGGTTTCTGAGGGTCCAAAATACACACATATGATTGAATAATACGCACTGTCAATGAAGTTGCTAACCTATGATACGAAAGTGGACTTTTTAGATATTCAGATCTACGCTGGCTCGCGCCACATCCTTGGCCGCCCAGTGCTGCAAAAAGATTATATACGCTCAAGCCAAGTCGTAAAACGATGGGCTGCTGCGGCCACTCATAATGAACCATCTCAGCAACAGCCCCTATCTACAATGTGTGCTTCAACCGCATCATGGCACGCAGCGCAACTTCTACATGAAGTTTCCGAAAGCTTGCCCAACACTAAAACCATGGGACTCTTCCATGTTCCCTGGTGCCTCTATCTCGCCACATTGACATGTTGGGCTGTCCAGTACGTGATTTCCCTCTCATCTAGCTCGTTTCTATGTAACGGCTCTCGTTTAAACAATTATTATGTTTACAGAATTTTGAATTTTTCTAAAACACTTGTAGGTCGTGTTTGAGATGGCTATTGCTGACATTGAGTGTTATAGTCACGCAACGCCTGGCCGTAACTTCGGCGATGACTCCGGTATGAATGCAGATGAGATAGTATGGGATCCAATAGGCGACATGAGGATATTTATCTCAAATATGGCCGATGGTAGCCCTAATGATACTATTCAACCTAATTGGCAACGAGGCACGACGGCTTTAGCTTGGGTCATGGCTGATGTATTAACGAAAATTAGATGGGGTATCATTCACTCTGGGGTGTCAGTCCTACGAGGATTGGTACCGCAGCGATTGATTAATCAGTACGAGGAACAAATATGAAATATAATTCATTTATTCACATCTCCAGCTGTAGTTCCTCCACTACCATTTAGTAACTCCTCCATCTACACGGATGTCAGTGCCTGTGCAATATCTGGAGGAACGTTAACGAGAAGATTTCACTATCGAATGGAATGGTCTTGTAGCTTTACACTACTGGTTATAGGCAACTCACCCACTGGCATCACTTGCGAGAAACACACAAGCTCCTTTGATTTCGTCGGGTTCGGCAACACGTCCATTCATAATCTCATCCTTCCAACTCTCGAGGAGATGCGGGAATGGTGCGGTCATTTCAGTTCGAACGTAACCGGGGCTAATTGAATTGACTCTAATTCCGTATTTGTTCAATTCGGCAGCAATGGGGGGAACCATTGCGCGAACGGCACCCTTGGTTCCGCAGTACGCTGAGCTGTGCTGGGAGCGAATAGCCATATATGAGGCAATACTAGCTACAAGGATAATGCTTCCATGTTTGGTGCCATTTGAGATCATGGCCTTCGCTGCTAGCTTGGCGCTAAAATAAACACCTTTGCAATTAACACCGACGAGCCGGTCGAAATCAGCTTCTGACGTTTCGAGGAACTCTACATCTTTGTTAACGCCGGCGCAACCAACGAAAACATCAAGCTTTCCATCGAAGTCGGCCGCTACAGAGGCGAATCCGGCCTCGAGGCTGGTTATCGATGTCACATCAACTGAATATGACTTTGTCTGAACACCGTAGTCTGTTGATATCTTCTCGAAGGCTGGAGAAGGTGGAATGATGTCGAAAATCGCTAGGTCAGCTCCAGCCTCAGCCAACCCTTGAGCAAAGGCGAGACCACAGCCCCTAGCGCCTCCCGTGACGACTGCTACTCGGCCCTTAAGTGAAAGCTAGTATAGATCAGTGAGATGCTCTTGTGGGCCATTGAAGCGATAGAGGACATGAATACCGTTGACATTATTAGGACTTTAATTTTTTACTGCGTGTGTAATACGGCACATACAGTTAAGTGACGGTGCCTTGCGATTGCTAGTATAGAATTTCGCTTTGAATACCAGAATACGGCGCATGAACTAACGAGAGACATTCTCGCTTGTCGTAAAGGCCATATTTCTTATTTCTCCACACCATTCTGGCAGGGTAGTTTCGGTATTCACTCCAATGCGTCGTATTCTCAAGGGTGGGGGAACTTTGCCCACTTATGTACCTCTATCACCACGCATGAGCGCATCATGCTCATTCCCCCACTCTTGCCACTGATACCGACCGGTTGTATCTAGGGGTTTGTCATATCCAATAGTTAATTCGAAGAGGTGGTCTAGTTCGTAACCCCTTTACTGTCTTCTAAAGATTGCCCTTGGGGCGAAACAGATTCCGTACTCTCAACCCCACTGTGAAGATGGCGCCGGGCACCAGCTGACTTGTTCTACCACGCCACAGAAGCGGCTTGATACAAATCATATGTGTCTATCATTAGACTATTCTGGTTATCTCGGCTCGGGTCTGGAATTGATTACTGCCACATGCCGCCACTGAATCCCGTAATCATCGAACAAAAATGTAACCCGACTTGAAGCCAGCGCTCGTATCTACATTTGAGAGGATTTAGAAGAATCATAATCATGATTACATTCTAAACTATTCTAGCACCCCACGAAAAAGTAGACGCCGCAGCGCCCAGACAGTTCCTTTTGGCAAGCAATCATTGGCATTTATTTGCGCCCTAGTAAAAAGAAACCTAGTCGTTACGTATCTTTCAGGAACTTAGAAGCTCATACATTATATCAAGTCATTGAGTATGGACGCATTCCACAGCTTTACAGCGCAGGAGAAGACACAACGTGATGAGCAGACCAAGTTGAATGTAAGTGTTAGAGCTCTCCATTTAGCAAGCCCTTTGTAGTTACCATGTTGATTAATCCACCTAGGTCATCATCATCGGTGCTGGCTTGGGTGGCTTGGGTGCAGCAATTGCTATCCTACTTGCCGGGCACGATGTGACCGTCCTTGAGGCGGCATCTGAAATTGGAGAGATCGGGGCGGGTATCCAGGTGCTCCCTAACGCGGCACGCATACTATTCTCCTGGGGCATGAAGGATATTCTAGAACCTCATGCCACTTGGCCTCAGAAATGTAACTTCTGGGGGTGGAAAGGCAACCATCTCTCTGAAATGGACTTCCATGGCTATGCTCGTGTAACCGGAGTGCCTTTCTGGGATTTCCATCGCGCGAACCTACACAAAGGCCTCATTACTAGGGCCGTTCAACTGGGTGCCAAAGTGGTAACTAACGCGAGAGTGCATAATTTCACTATATGCGATAACGAATCATCAGCGACTGTGTTGCTGGCTGACGGCCGAACCATGGTTGCCGACCTTGTCGTGGGTTCAGACGGTATCAACTCTGGATTAAGAGAGATATTCCTTGGGAGAGAAGATCCCCCTATCCCAACTGGCGATCTAGCTTATAGGCTTCTTCTCAACACAAAGGACATGATTTCTGATCCTGATCTCCGTCCTTTTGTAGACAATCCTCAAGTTAACTATTGGTTGGGCCCAAACGTGCATGCGGTCAACTATATCTTAAGAGGAGGCGAGCTGTTCAATATGGTGCTATTAGTTCCAGATGACATACCCGAAGGAACAGAGAACACTATAGAAGGAGATGTTGCAGAGATGCGTGCTCATTTCAACCAGTGGGATCCACGGCTTGGCAAACTGGCTGCCTTATGTGACTCTAGCTCAGTGCTAAAGTGGAGGCTCTGCATCCGCCCTAGTCTTGAACCCACATGGTCTCACCCGTCCGGTTCATTCACGATGCTTGGCGATGCAGTTCATGCGACTTTACCCTACTTGGCAAGTGGTGCGGGTATGGCTTTAGAAGATGGTGGGGTTCTAGGGCTTTGTCTTAGCAAGCTCACAGATAAGTCGCCATCGTCGAAGAGAAAAGCACTCGAAGTATATGAAGCGTGTCGACGGGAAAGGACAGAACGGGTTGTTCAGCGTGGCTCTTACAATCAGTGGATTTATCACCTTCCAGATGGACCAGAGCAAGAGGATCGAGACAAGAAATTCAAGTTATTCGAAAAGTTTGAGAAAGAATGGCTGAGTCAAGAGTCCCCTGTGCTTCCCCAAGTACAAGAGACTGGCGACGACCCTTTCCCTTGGAGATATCATGGGGTAGCGAGGTGGTTACTAACATACGACATGTGGCGGGATGTCGAAGAGAAATGGGCATCTTGTACTGTGCGAAGATCTGCGAGTGAGTCGCCGCGACCGAGTCTATGAAGCAAACGCTGATATGGCTACTTGGGAGTAGAGCATGGAACTTAGTTACCGCGCCTCCTAGCCAGCCCTCCCATGGCAAACTAACTAGGCATCTAAACTGACAACTAGATACTGCAACAACTTCGGCAATAGAAACGCGTAGCAAGTGTAAACCTATATAGGTGTCATGTAATTTCTAGGTTCATCTAGTTTATACTAGACCTATAACTAATCGTTTCTACATTGACGCCCGGGTGAACTTTAGTCCGCCGAATCAACAGCAAAGTGGCAAAACTGTCTACGTATGGGACTGCGCACAAGTTTACACGAATCGGGAACGGAGTCCCAAAAAGTCTCTCATTCGTAAGACTAACTGTCTAACCACTTCATGTTGAATTATAGTGATTTCTCTATTTTCCCAGCCTTGTTCATTACCCCTGAGTGTAGAAAGGATAGTCATTGTATCCCTTGTCGAGCGGATCAGCGCCGTAGAATGTGGTCCTATCGTAAGGATTTAAAGGCCACCCATTTGCTAGTCGATCAACTAGGTCGGGGTTTGCAATGAAGTGTCGGGCGAAGACAATCAAATCAGCCTGTTTGGTCTCCAATTTTCCGACGGCGTTGTCACGGTTGAAGTTCCCGCACGCAAGGAATTTAATATCACCTAGCTCCAGTGAATTTCGGAATGGCGTCAGTGAGTTTTGCTTCGTATTTGGCTCCGAGGTATACTCTGCCAGTGTGGCTAGTTTCTGTCTCTCGTCTAAAACCTCATCGTAACGAGGTTCAACCCTAAGACATGGCAGTCAGTGAACTGTTTTTAGAGGCGCTTCTCGTAATACTTACATGTGTACATAAGCTGGACGTTCAGTCACTGGAAGGCCGGCAAGCTTCTCGCAAAGAGCCAGCCAGTGCCCATTTGGATCACTATCTCTAGTGTCCTGGAAATAGTTGAACGGCGAAAGGCGTAGACCGGTCCGTTCAGAGCCAACTGCTTTTGATACGGCAGAAACGACTTCAAGAAGAAAACGAAACCTGTTTTCAAGAGATCCCCCATACTCGTCTGTCCTCTGATTGACATTGTCATGAAGGAACTGCTCCAGAAGGTAGCCGTTGGCACCTGGCCAAATCTCAGTAAAGGTGCCATTAATGGCAAGATTATCCATAATAGGTACACTAACCGTGGATTTCGACGCCATCGAAACCAGCAATTTCAACAGCCCTCTTTGCAGCTGCTGCCCACTCTTCCGTTAATTCGTGGATTTCGTCAGAAGTCATGGGCCGTGGGGGGTTCTCGGCACAGTCCTATCACAATCCAATTGTTAAAATCCCCATTTATGATGAAGATATGGCTCGCAACGGAGTGACATGACAGGATTGGGTGGGAGTATAAAGTAGCAACCTTTGCTCTGCCCGGAAACGCAAAGATTCAGAAATACGTACAGCACCGTCTAAGTATTTTCCACTCATAGGAATGTCGCCTGATGAGATGGGTTGTTTGCCCCCGCGCATGTTTGGTGACGAAGCTCGACCCGTATACCATAGCTGGCAGAATATAAACCCTCCCTTTGAGTGAACCCCATCCGTCACACTCCGCCACCCCTGAAGCTGTGAGTCTGTAAATACCCCTGGAACTTTGGGGTAACCACTAGCGTGCAGGCAAATATCCGTTGCTTCGGAAATTTGTAGGCCGCCGGCACTAGCTCGGTCAGTATAATATTTTGCAACACGAGGGCCAGGAACAGCGATCCCAGGTGACTCAATATCGCTTCTCATTCTAGTACAGGGCGCCTATTGAGCAGGTTAGTAAATCTCATTGGCCTCCGAGGTCGTTACCCGGGGTGAGATCGTGATAATAGACAAACCTGGACGATTCGGTGTGCCAGATTCATGTTACCCAGCTGAAAGGGTACAAAAAGGGGTGAGTCTTTCAGTGCCGTTAATGATGGAGACGAAGCCATGATGGATGAGATTTTGAGTTAGAATTGGAAATAATATAATAACAATAACTGTAGCAGTCAGTTCACTTAGCGAGATGGAAATACCAACAGACTAAGTTAACGATAATCCAAGTTAGAATACAAGACGACTACAAATCTAAGTCTCGGTCAGAGCACAAATTTGCTAAGCTGTAATTAAAACTACACCCTAAACCTAACGCACAGCTTATAAATATCAGCATATATCTTGGCTATTCTCCAGAGGGTGGCGGATGACGGATCACATCATCCATAGGTGGGGGTAATGCCGTTCCATACCCACCACTTTTCCTGCGTACTGCTAGTATTTTTTTACAGTATATGCTAACAAAGTCAGAGAGATTAAAATGCACAGCTTCAATGTGGGACAGGAAAACTTTGCCCCCTTGTCCTTTTGTTTCTATTGACATGGGTGTGCAGTGCCATCACACCCGCATGTTTCTGTTGATCGGATCACCCGCCTAAGCTCTAAGGCTATAATCATTGAGTGTATCTCCTTCTACCAACCATCACGTATGTATCTTTTTCTCGGCTTCTCCCTCATGGTTCCCCACTACATGTAAAAATATTGGCGCCTATGTCGTGTGCTTCATTACTACTACCATCATAACCCATTCTTGTAGTGTAAACGTTGACTATCGTTTCCGCTCAGCGCATATGTTGCATCACGCCTCTTGCATCCGTTTTTGCGTTAGTGGCTATCCGGAATGGATGGACGTTGATTAGTGCATACAAATGTTGAAGTGTTGGTATGGAAGCCTCCGGGACTGGAGGTTCTGGCATCCAGAATTGGAGTCTCCTAAATCACATTTGTCAGATATATATGCAGAAATTATTTTGCTGTGTAATAATAATGATCTTTTGGCGCAGTGGTTAAATCCAACAGCTCCAGCACGATTCGAACTGCTGGTGTGTGCGCGTTATCTCACTTCAGAACATACTCCTGTACCATATCGCTATGATAATCAACCCCATCAATCATTTACCACCATTGTCTACAACCTGGTAACTAAGAGGTACCTCTTGAGAAATATACTCTCTCGAGTACATAGCGTCACTCAGTACCCCCGAGATATGAGCTTCGGCTTGTACTATCGACGGCAATTCCATGTTGGGCGGTTAGCAAACCATATGCATCACCACCGATGCCAGGCAAATACTCTCTCATAGCCTCCTTCAACACCACTCAGCTACTACTTTCGAAGTCACTGTTGCACAGCAATTGCTATGATCCAGAAGCTGATCGCCAGCATCTTTCTTCGCAGCGATTTCTGTCACCGAGGAAAATGACGCCATTATCCCCGACTAGTGATAACGTATCAGGGCCATCTGTGGACGAGGCAGCTAACTCAGACGGCAATCCTCAAAGAACTAAGTTCAACTCCATGATCCAGCGGGCTCTCGCGATGGCAGTCATATACCCCTCGTCGGCGTATATCGGCCCGATCCCAGCTACATATTAACTTTCTACTAGGTACGGACGTGTGACAGCTTCCTTTCCTTCCCCATTTTCTCACTTGAGTACCTAAACCCCTCTTATCAGGGTTGCAAAATTAGTTACTACTAGTATTTTTTTATTTTAAAGATTTCAAAATAACTTTATAATGAAATTAAACATAAATAAATAAAATACACCATTTTAAAGCCCTTTTTAAAAAGAATTTAATAGTATCACTTTTATTAGTTAAAAATGGGGTTTAAACATATAATTGCTTGTAGTACTTTTGTAGTATTTTTTTAATACTAATTTACTACTTTTATTACTAATTAGCAATTATTAATTAAAGACTTACTTTTAACTAATAAAAGTTACATTTTTAAATTCTTTTTAAAACGGGCTTTAAAATGGTATATTTTATTTATTTATAGCTATTTTATTTAAAAGTTATTTTAAGTACTACACTAGTACTACAAGGTACTAAAATCGTGTTTTAGTAATACTAATTTGCAACCCTGCCTCTTATCTATTCCACCCAAACTCACATCCACACTCACCTCACAGTTCGCACAAACAATACACCCGCACCTCACACTCACAGTGTCCAGCCTTGCCGTAATCGACCATTACCATTCAGACTCCTCTTAGCCAGAACATCCCATCCTGGAGATCAGTGACCGAAAGCCAACAAAAATGGATCCTTCCCACAAGCTCACAACATAGGTCTGTCGGCGCGAACTCGCTGCTGATTTTGACCATGAGATGGTCCAAGATGCCATGGCAATCATCTTGTTCCCAACTCGACATACTGCTGGAGTCTTCTCGGGCTCTCTTTACCATCACTGTAGGTCGTGGGAAGCCCAGACACTCCCCAATCCTCTCAGGAGACCCGATGACGAATGCAACGACACACCTTCCGACGATCTTGTCTGGCTCTACAGATTGCACAGCCGATTACTATTGTTCATTGAGGACTACCTTACCAAAGCGACTGCCACAGACCCTTCCCGTGAGTACTTCGGTCTCTCACCCTTGCCGCTTCATAGCCAATATTTGACATACATGGGCCACCCGTTAAGCCCTCGGTTCAGCGCGGCGAACCTCACTAACCCGGAACGACAGCGACTCTTCAGGGCATTTTTACGCTACGAACTCCTATGCAAAGTGTTCTGCTCTGATAACCTTGCCGACAGCAGTTGGTATTACGAGCTGTCCTCGCTGTGGAAGTACAAGGGCCAAACTTTCCAGCAAGTGGAGACAGAGGCTATCGTATGCGTTCAATCGTATGTGGAGTCGCTTTATAAGGCCATCTCAATCTAGTGTGAGTCTTACGATTGGAAAGTTGGCGTAACTGATGAACTCTTTTGTCAACTTTCGTTCTTTGGCTTCGACCTCGCTACCACACTCCTACAAGCCGCCACAGCCGGGAAACAGGGGCGGGATCACGTTCAGATGTGGTTCCACGACCTCTGCGAACGCAAGCGGGAGGACTTGCGAACAAGTTCTTACATGGATTGTAAGGACTGTATGCTCGGTTTTGACCCCCTGTGCCAAAAAGATAAGCACTATACAGAGGGGCCAGGTATGTACAAGATGCTCTACCCCATAGGACTTTCATCGCCGATGCAACGCTACTTATATCGACGAAAGGCATGGGCCTTTCTCGATGATGTACGACTTCACCCGGCCCGCCTCCAGCAGCTCTGCTTTACGGGTGCCGACTGGGTTGGTCCAGAGACGCTCCACGACCTGCACGACCGACCGGTTGACGAACACCCCCACGACGCACAAACGCAATTGGAGTATCCAACGCCACCATTCTTGCAAGGGAACCGGTTTGTAGGCTTGGCTCCATTTTGGCAATGAGGTATATCACGGTGGAAATGATGGTATTGACTAAGTCCATAGCAGATTATTCTATTCATAGCTGTAACATAGCATTGCTAGCAGCCAACTGCGAGGCACCTGAAACACCAGATCTACCTAGGTAACCTCAAGGCAACGGCAGATTAATCCTCATCTTTATTAGGGCTCGCCCACTATCTAACGAAGTAGACGGAGGAGAAATGCGTATCTTCGATCTCATGGATAATACTCGTCTCGGGCCAAATGCCATTAAGGCAGTACTAATCAGACAACAACTCGGCCTCACACAAAATACTCCGTGACGTAATGCGACGCACCTCCAACTTCACCCTATACCCATGTAATAAGGCCACGGAGAAAGTACTTTTAGCTTTCCGGAGAGAAACAATTCACAGCCTCTAAGTGAGATTTACTATTCTATACATATATGTATAATAGCAACACTTACAATAGCTGTACGGCTAGCCTAGAGGCTAGGTACCGTAATGGTAGCTTAAGTAAAAGCGGTAACGTTCACCGCAGGAGGAGCAGCATACCCCAGGGGAGTTCAACTATTCTTTTTTTTTTTTCTTTTTTTATACGGCATCCTGATGGGGTCGATACGCCGATGGTAAAAGGGAGGGCCGGTGATTACGAGGAGAGGGTGTGACCGCTATACTGCCACGACGAGTCAGCAGACACCTCCGTACTGAGTGTTCAATATTGCTTATATTTGACTGTAGGGAGATCAGCGCCTTTGTTTTCGGTAGAGTGTAAGCTATTCATATTTCCCTGGAGCATTCCTGACTGTACCTAGGTATGAGGCTTTATAAGTTATAACGTAATCTCGTTGAAGTCAAGACATGTGAAAAGAATTCTAGGTAGATTTTATGATACACCGTCATCAATTTCTAGGGTCGTTCGGCATTTGGGTAAGCGCGATCACCTCGAACACTTGGAGTACTGAAGCCACGAAGGCGTTACTACTGTCGCGTATGCTTCGTATATAACGTCCCACTATAGTAAGTTAAACATAAGCGCTCTCAAGCTGTTAGTGTCTTGAGGAGATTAGGAGCTGGCCTGTGATATCTCCGAGTTTAGAAATATTAAGTCGCAATATTTTTGTAGAATCAAACGTAATTCTTATGGCCCATAACTATAAATGTTACTGAGAAATTTTGTCTGCATATATAAACTAGAAAAAGGCAATCTTTGCTAGTAGGGTTAGAACTTTTTCTTTCCAAAATAGTAATAAATTTATACTGGGCTACCAGCAGTTCGATCTGTGGCAAAGTCCTCCATGTCTGCGAGAAGATCACCACATAGATAAATTATCCAAAAGCTGTAATCAGCATTTTTGCCCTGTCTCCAGCTGTCTAGATCATTATCACTGTAGGTGTGATAGAGGTGGGAGACGCCACACGTGTGCATATTGTTATCTTGTTATCGTCTGCCAGGCCCGGGGACTCTTCAAAAGAAACCATTCCTATGACGTCTACGCCCTGGAACCGATGAGAGAGCTGTTATATCTGCTGACCCGACTGTCCGATCTTTGCTAGAACATCGAAACAGAAGTCGAGTAGCTATTTATGTCTGCCATGGCAGGTTGATTTCTTCTATCCAGGGCTTATCTGTCTTGCGATGGAACAATTGTTACGGTGGCATGGCTATCTAGATGCGTTAGTTTAGTAATCTTCAATGTCTCGTCCTCTTCACCATCTTTTGGGAGACCCCTTGCATCTCATGTCGTTGTTGACAGTACGATCGATCGCTTCATTAATACTAAAATCTTTGCTTCTCTTCCTAATAACAGTACTTTCGTCAAAGACAAGACTATCTGCAAGACAATAATGACACTAAATGTAGAATTATTCGGATAAAACACTACAAATATATTCATGCACTCAAATGGCTACGTCGAATAATGCTATAAGGTGTAATAGGCATCCGCTTGTCACAATAACGGAACCGCATTTAGAGCAAGAGTTTTATAACAACGGTGAGACTATTTTCTATTCGTGTCTATACCTAGCTGATCTACGATTATGGTACCCCGATGGGATGCTAAACCATCGTGGGCCGTCCCGAACTCGGCTTATCCAGGCCTAAGCCAACCTAAGTAGCACCTAAGTAACTAGAGCAGTTAGAGGTGGTATAATAGGTGGAATATGTCAGTTTTGACATGATTTGTGTCACGGGAGCTCTTGATATATGGCGATAGCATTGTAGGTGCTTAGGTGTGGTTCTAGGAATGTTGATTATTGAACTCCCTGTCTATTTTAACCAGCTATCGCTTATTTAACGATAGAATGATCCCTAGAGTGGTAAACACTTTATACTTTCAATACTAGATTCTAAAGCCTGGAGTACTCAAAACCGATGTCAGATGACGCGAACTAGATGCTCCTAGGATCCACCATCTCCGGATAAGACATCATAAATTAAAGGTCCACTTACACTAATCGCAGGTCAATCGGGTTTCAAGCCAAAACGCCTGCAGCCCGCTCTATATACATATCGCTATGCAATATTTTACGTGCCTCGATTACTGGTCTCTCTGCGGCCAAAATCCTGTTACACAAGCACGCGAGCGTCGATATTGAGCCTCCAGTGGCACTAAGGCTTAAGCGTTCGCCTCACTAACTATCAAGAAGCGATGTGAAACTACCGCAGCGACCGGGTGAACAGTTCCGCCACTTCGCGCAATCGTTGTGTGGTTAGACGTAGTACAGTAGATAGACTATGCCCCTTTGGTGTGCTCACGAGAGACTACACTACAGCTAACATTGTTCTGTGTAGTGCACATAGTAAATGAAGGGGCAAAATGTCTAGCGAAACGGGGGCGGTGGGTTGTTGAGATAGGATTATTGTGGAACATTGACGTTTAACTTCACCGTGTTTGGGACTTTATCACACTCAACCAACCAGCTACACTAGTGTTATCACCATGTATTGAACGAACCTAGCTAACTTATAGCTAATCTAGTCAGGCCCGCAGAACAGGAAATGGGATCAAAACAAGCTTTCTCATGCGCGCTTGTGCTTACCCAACTTGGAAGACTTAAGCTGCCTTGGTGTTAGTGGGTTAGTGAAGTAAGGGATCGGCCAAACGACCCAAATCCGGGATTTCTGTAAGTTTTTATTTCAGCGCATACCCCTCACATAACACAAACACAACATCATCGAGACAATTCCCAAATATCCCTATCATATAGCGCAGAGATACCTACTTCCCGGCTCTGACTTCCTATCTCACCTCGTAATTGCATTGACTTGGTTTTACGCTTGACATATGCCTTAGAACACCTCTTTGACAGCACTTTCAGTAAGTCGATGAGAATGACGTACTAAGTGTAGGGGCTACGCTAGCGTACTCATTAACAGGGCTATACTTACGGGGATTAGGCAATTAGAGGGGCTTCAAGCTGTATACAGTATATGTATTTGTGGTGGCTGGTCTTGGTACAGTGTTGGGTTTCGGTTGGGTCATGTAGGCAGGCGGTCTGCGTGATTCCCTTTCCCAAATACGGGACGCTGGTGAGCTTTTTCTAGCTACTGGTACTAATGTACACACTATTTGCTGCATTATGCTGATCTGCTAGTGGGTCGGCTCATCTGGCTCCTCATGCATTCGACCAGATGGTAATTAGTATAAGCAAGCTAGAAGCAAGCCCAGCGGGGTAGGGCAGAGGATACCGAATCGGGATGCCACATGTGACGTTGCAATATTTCACCACAAAGGAGGCAGTGCGTCGTCTCATTGTCAGTTCACTGGTCGGTATTTCAGGGGTGTTGGTCCAGGAGGATTACTGACAGGAGCCTGCTTTAAAAGGAAAGAAAAAGTGTATTGACATCGTGCATCAATCATACCACATTACCTTGTGGGCTGACGGTTAATACGGCATCCCATCCCCTCGGAATACACTACTACCAGCGATGAGCAGACCGGTCCAGAAACCGGTTAGACCTACACTGGGTCTCAGCATAATAGTCAAGCTCTACTATGTACTGTAAGATGCGTGTCCTAAATATATTCATACCTATTACTACGCAACGTAATAGAACTAAGGCTATCCCAGTAGGATAAGTTCTACTACTAATTCGTCGTCCATTTCGTCAACCAGTTCGCGGGTAGGTTAGGTTGTCATGTCTAAGATGACACCTATAATCTATTGTAGCCTAGTGCCAGTTCCTGCTCCCTACCAGCCACAAGGCGCCGGAAATGTCGGCTATTCCATCCATCCCTTCTCATCCGTAGTGTATCACCAACTGGATACTCGACTCAGATGGGAGGAGTAGTCGGGCTATTGAAGATACATCGGCCCCCGACTGTGAAAACTGAAGTCGTTGGGTGATTTGGTACATATCTCTAGTGGGTGTCTGTTCAGCAAAAGCATCGAACTATACCAAGCCACGTATTTCCACAACCGTTATTGTGCCCAAAGCTCAAGGAGCAAAACCAGACATGTAGTGTAGGTATGTAGTGTGCCTACTATGTAGTCTACAGTAGTATACAATGTGAGGATAACCTCACTCGTTTAGTGTAAATTATGAGATTGAGGAAATATGTTTTACGTGTGTGATACTACACTACAGCATAACCGACGATATCGCGTCGAAAGGCGACCGAGTAAATTGATGCGCTCGGTAATAATGAGATCTGTAATATACAGTATGCTAGTACTGTATCCATTGAAACAACATTAGCAGCTTTGACCCACAGGTAGGATGCAGCTATACCGTCAGCTTATTCTATCTGCACTAGAACTCGTATTTCATTAATTCACGCTCTAGCTCAAGTCACCGGCATCCCTTTTAATATTCCCTCTTCCCCGTCAAGATACCATCACCTCTTAGCGAAGGGGCATGGCAATACTGTATCAATTGGACGAATGAATACACGGGTTTCACTATATACTACAGTACACTACATTACTTATTGAAGGTAGGCTGTGAGGCCAAGATAATACTCCGCTACCTATCCTTGATGAGGTCTAGAATCGGTCCTATCCGTAATCCTAGCCTTGTTCGTGGGTTCGTGGCGCGCTACTGGCGTTGTGCCGTGAGCAGTCCCGATTGAATTACGTGTGTTCTGGACTATTCTAGGTAGTGTAGCATTTAGGGCGAATCCTTTCTGTCCTCGTAATCTCTGGTGCCAACGCACGATCCTGGTAGTTTCCAGATGCGAGGCGAGTACCCATTACCCCTTGCTTCTTAAATACACCGCCATATCTTCTCGATCCCGCGCCATCTGTTCTCCGTGTCTTGGCTTTTAGATCTTAGCTCTTGGCACTTGGCTTTTCACAACGACCAGTCGCTCGTTTATTCACTAGGTCGATCGCAAAATTTTTAATTTTCTTAATACCGAAGAATCCATCGTGAAGTAGAAGGCAATTATGAGGTTCTCTCTACTCTCACAAGCCCTTTGCGGTGCCACGCTCGTGGTAGGGCTTCCTGGGCTCAACAAGGGTGTTGACAATGGATTCGTAGGCCTCGAAAGGCAAGCTAGGAAAGCCTTGGCACCTCTATTATCCATAAGTGGGATGGGGCATAACCTGGTACCCCTCCAACAAGCTATTCAGGAGTTTGCAAATGTTCCCAAAGCAGATTCGGACCCGGCTACCTATAACGACACGGTGACTGAGGAATTGACTCAGATCGACGGCGCATTTACGGCGGAATCGACCGCAGCAGGTTCATGTACAAACCCGAATGTCCGCTACGAGTGGGATGACTACTCGACGTCAGATAGGCAGGCACTTATGGCCGCCTTCAAGTGTTTGATGAACAAGCCGGCCTCTGGAGCATTCACCGCGTCGACGAGCCGATGGGAGGACTTTGCTCGTCTACACCAACTGTACACCCCGAATGTGCACCAGAACCAAAAGTTCCTACCTTGGCACCGATACTTCGTTTGGACTTTCGAGCAAGTCTTGCGCGACGAATGCGGCTTTGACCGAGCCTTCTTCTGGTTTGACGAGACTAAGCACTCAGGTGCCTTTTCGGCCTCAGACGTCTTCAGCTCCCCGTACCTAGGTACCCTGGGCGGTGGCAGCCACTGCGTAACAGACGGCCAGTTCGCTGGACTCACTGTTAATATTGGTCCCGGCAGCGGTAATACCCCTCATTGTCTGAGCCGCGAGGGCAACGCTGCGGACACTGCGCAGTGCAGCACCGCATATGTCAACTCCTGCCTGTCGAATTCTAGATACCAAGACTTCGAGAAATGTTTCGAGTATGGGTGAGTGCTAGCCTTTTGTCTCGTAGGTCGATTGATTGGACGCGCTAACTCTCATACTCAGACCCCACGGATACGGTCACAACGGTGTTGGAGGCGTCATGAAGGATGTGTATGCCTCGCCTGCTGAACCTTTCTTCTGGTTTCACCACACTTTCGTCGACCGTGCCTGGCGTATTTGGGAATTGGCAGATCCCGCTAACCGATACGCCTCCATTGACGGCACGGACATTAATGGTAATCCCTTGACCCTTGATACGGTTATATATATGGGAGGTATCCGTCCTGATGTAACTATCCGAGAGATCATCAACACTCTCTCAGGCGACGTTCTTTGTTACCGGTATAATTATTAAAAAGAACGCTGGGTTCATACTACTTGAGTATTCGGTAGTTTTATATGTCTTGTTAATATATACACGTATCATACCTCTTTTCTCATCCTAGGCATTGTATCAAAGATTAAAGACCCGATTTAAATGATTACGAAAATGGTGTGGCACACCAATATCTCTTAAAATGGGTGCATTGAAGCAACCTGTCTCAGTCCTTTACATCCCCTCCAATCCACATGCGCAAGCAGCCCTACCCGAGGATCGCTTGGTCGGCGTCTTCGGGAGCATGCGATGCGTGGTGTTGCAAGGGTGCCACGCCATTCGACGGTGTAGCAGCGGGGCGCATCGCAGTTCAGGGGGCCTCATCCTACTAGTAGCTATCTACCTCCCTAGATCATGCCACCTTAGGTCTATCACAAGCTAAGTACATCGCTCACAATATCAACGCGATCAGTTCTGCCTTGATACGTATGGTCGGCTTTGAGTACGCTGCACCACCTCATTTTCCTCGTTTGTCAATTTGCCTCATGCGTCGCAAGTAGGCTGCCAACTCAATTCATTACTGTTACCCCAAGGAGCTGATGGTTTCGATGATCGTTGGGGTCGAGGGCTGCCTTGTAGGTTGCCTTGTAGATTCCCGAACGTCCCTATTTCTAATTACTTCGACAGGTTGTAAGTAGGTATCCTAAATATGTCCGCCTAGTGTGTAGCCGCCTTCTAGGCAACTAGATTTGAAGGCCTATCTCGAAGTGCCGGGTGCAACGCCCGGTTGATGAATTGTATTCTCTGCAACACCTCAACTGATCCCTGCCCAAAGGTAGCAAGGGTTCCTTAGAGTCTATAGTTCTGCGTAGGTACTCTAAGAGATCAAGAACCTCGCTGATTGGGCTCGGATGGTCCACGGTCGACACCACTAGCCAGGATGTCTAACATGTCCCATTCTCGTACATAATATTAGCTACTATCAGGCCATCAAATCCCTAGATAGCTATTTCTTGCGACGGTGGTGTGTAGACTGATTTCCTGCCTCTTCTACACTAAAGTAAGTTACTAAAATAGTTCATAACTTAAAACCAACGCAGTTATACTGCAGTTCATATTAAACATGAATAGATAATCAATGTATTGATAATTCGCTTCACACTTCTTTGTTCTGCTATTCCGAGCGGAACGATTTCGGTCACTAATAACATACAGCTAAAATAGAATCGCATGTGGTTGCCTGCAAGCCAAGATTACACATGAGGCCTAGACAGTTACCTCAAATTGGCCTCCTGTACAGTGCATGACCATGGATACTACCTAAAAGTAACCTACTGTGAGTTTCCATCATCGCCTCTGCGACTATCCACTGGCCCATTTTGGCCTTTTTTTAAGTAATTAGTTTTCCTCCAGGATGCGATGGTTTCGCAAGAGGATTAGGAGATGGATGCGGGAGACGCCGGTAGGTTGACTCGCCCCTACCTGATCCCCGGCGACCCGAATCAGATACCTATATTACCGGCGCTATTGGTCAACATAAAGTCGTGATCGCACATATTCTTAACATATACGAGGCTAATGACACAGTGGTAACCACCAACTGCCGGGCAAGCTATCCTAATATTATGCTTGCTGTATTCGTCGGTACCTACGAAGCTTTCACTTTCAGCCTCTATAGCAGGCAAGTTATATTCGGTGATATGCTTATTGGTGATGGTGTAGTCTTATATGATTTTGGAAGACATTACTCCCCCCCGGTTCGTACGGAAAGCTACGCTTCTAGTAGCCTAACGTGGTCTTGAGTTGAAGGTTGAGTATCCTGGCGTTGTGAATAATAGACTAATATAAAGCCACCTACCACCACATCTCCGGAGAGAAATTGCGCGACTGCAATGAACCGCTACTAAGGTGAAAATGGTTCCAATAGAGTACACCGCAGCCGATCGTATAGCTTGGCTTAACCGTATCCGGTGACACAGAGATAAAGTCTAGGGAAGCCCGCCATGCCATTATATGATTGGGGTATATCCTTGGTTTCGATGCCGAGGGGCCTAGGGTGTGCGACAACGTTCCTACATCGTGATTAACGGTATCTGCGATTGTGACGACAGCCATAAGGCCAAAGTATGCTGCTACCGGTTTCGGGTGCCCGAAGGGCTTATTAGACTTGGGGATACCCTCAGCATATTCCGTCTTAGGTGTGCCGTAGTTTTTTGAGACGAGCCTCGCAGAAGCTTTATTTACTTAGGGCCACAATCCATTCTAAAGTGATCTATTTAATCATATTGTCAGTATTATATTCACTCGCCCTTACCGGAAAACGTTAACCTTGTTGGCCGAATCGTGATATTAGAAAAACTCAGCAACTGCTCCATCCGTCTACTTCGCAGACACTAGCCTCAAAATTCGGCCTTGAAGGCATTATATGTCTCGATTTAGTAACCTATACTGACTACTTTACTAATTATGAAGCAAGAAAACGCGGATTTTCTCGAATATTCATAACGTCTCCGTGAAGAGTGTTTATATATGTATATATCTGAGTTTGAGCAAGCAATTTAAGCCAATTTTGATAATCCTTTGAATTTGTGGTGCTAGGATGCACCATCCTTGGTCATTCATACCCTAAGCTAAATATTTTACCGTTGGCAAAGAGGTGACAGGAAATGAACGATCAGAGATGCTGGATTACGATTATTAGCAATGCCTGTAATGTGTAACTCTTATTCATAACACACTGATTCCGGCAGTGGCTTTTTAGCAAAGTTTTTATCGGGGTCCCCCTTAGAGTCGATTTTCGCCACACCGGAGCTAAGCAAGTAAGCATAGAGCTTTCTAAGGCGACATCGATTATTCAAGTCTGCAGATAGACGATGACGAATTACAACAGTTACTTCTTTTGAACTTTGGAGAACAAATTGCTATACCTAGAAACCTATTAGTGCTAGCTCAAGCATCTGTATTCATCCAAGAAAAGCTGCTAGCTCTCTGCCACACACCTTCCAGGATCATTTGTTAGAAGTGCACTCCTAATTGTGTCTAAGTGTTATCCTCATGGCGAACTTGAACCCCCAATTTGAAAGGGTTGCTGCATATATCCCGCATAAACAAGCTATTCTGAAGGATCTACGAATGGGGTTATTGCGTGAGGCAAATTTGTCGTTAATACTAGCTGCTATTTCGATTGTGAGAGCCAGCTGAAACTTGCTGAGAAGTTCTAAGCACAAGTTTTGAGATTATATACCTAATAGGTAAGCTAGATTATACTGATACTCCAACAAGCGTGCATAACCTAGGGTTCAAAAACCGTGTTTTTGGGTGTGTGTGTGTGTGTGTGTGTGACATCACAGGCGAGGGCTGAATAACTGAATAGCAAAGTCCGAGGCTTCGAAAGATTCCTAGATTACACACTGAGACTCACCGGGACTTGTTTTAGTGCGCATGGCGATTCTTTAGCGGGTGACGTATGTTTGGATGGGTGCCCATGTGGCTGGGTACCAACGTGTTGTACCACTCAGGGTCATTATAGGCTATATCGGTGATGCCGGTATAACAGGTTTCGGTTTTCCACCGGAGAGAGGAATGAATATCTTTATGTAGGCATGTCGTACTGATAGGGACCATATTGGATGTGTATAGGTTCACAATGTCTCGTTATTCTCTCGTCATAATTATAACTTAGTTTTTTACTTGGCTAATCTGACAGAGTCCTGAGAGAATCAGATGACAGAAGTATCTGTGCACCAGGCATTATGCATAGAGGGACAAAGGAACAGGTCTTTTAGACCATGAAGGTAGTCTAGTAATAGCTCTGAATCTATCATATTTGCTCCTCAGTTCAGTCTCCAATTTCTTTTCAGGGATTTATCACAAGCTCATGCTAGCTTAGAACCGTTGCAGGTTTTCTATTACGGAGGCTAATAAAGAGTTATCTCCAACATGTGAGTTTCAAGGCGTGAAGATAAGAACGTGAAATACAGTCTCTAGGAGATATGATTCGCGATCTTCTTAGCAGCATATTTATGCGTAGTAGGGATACCAGGGACCTTAAGAAATGCTGGGTTGTATGATGATATACTCTAACTTGTGGTCCATGACTAGGACGGACTTTGATTCGCCCGAAGAAGGGGTGCTCAGGATCTCGCCTCCGTTAATGCCGAAAGGCGCTAGGTGGAACCCCCCTTTGTCATACCCAAGTACTCAGGTATTTAGTATCATGAGGGAGAACAGAGAAATCCAAATGCCGCTTATAGTGTCTCCATATGCGGTCAGTTCAGACGCTCTTATCGTCTAGGACAAGAACCATGGTTTGTGTGTCAACATGACACTTTCAGGGTCTATATTCAATTTCGTCTAAAGCAATCCTAATGGTAACAACATGTGTTAGACACACTATCTACATATAATGAAATACGCGCGTCAATTCATATCATGAAATATTTGCTGTTGCAAGAAAGGCTATGTGCGGTATGCTGTAGGCTGAAGCATTTGTATAGTAAGTACCTAATCAGAGCAAAAGGAACACCTAGTGATGCCTAGATATAAATTCTTTTTGACTCTAAATCAAAGAATCTAACTTATCTCCAGCCATTCATCAGAGACTAGAAGTAATAATAAAGAAGCAATTGATCAATAGTGAGTTTTGGCTAGAAATTTTATTATGAATAGAACATATAGAGTCTCGCTGTAATTTACTATAGGTCGTAGGTAAGACCTTTATGGTGTTCATAAAATTCCACCCGATGTGAGCGATATTCATAAACCGGTGCAATCAATATATCCGATTGTATCTTTGAATTGTATATATCGTATAAGCACATCCGCACCGATTTATGCATTTAAAGCTAACATTTCCACAACATGTATCGTCCACCCACTCTAAAAGTATTCACTGAAAACGTGGAATCACTCACCTCTTTTTATATCATGCCATCGGTCAATATCTAAAGGAGCAGATGTAACTAATCAGGTCTTTTCAAAAGCTGGTTCAACATGTCCGGCTCTATCAGCCAGCTCTTCGACAATTTCCCCGACGATGAAGTCCAGCGGACCAGGGCTCTAGGCCGAGTGGTTGATATAGCGCGGAACCTGTGGAAGGGAGAGACCGGATCACCAAACCTCGACTTTCTCGCTCAAAAGGCGGGCGATGCCGCTCGTGTTGAGGCAAACAGGGTACCGCTGGGCGAATCCGGACTTCTTGAATTCTTCTGCTCTGTTGTATCGACCCAGGGGGTGAGATCTTCCCTCATCATCCAGTGCCTACGCATCATAGGCAATTCATCAGCCGATACAGGTCAGCGAAGGAAGACTCACTGGTAGAGTCCGAATCGGTCGCTGATTGATTCTAGACGAGAACAGAGCAAAAGTGGTCGCTTCAGGCTGTCTGCCAAGTATCGTATCATTGTTGAACAATGATTCAGTCTTAGCCTATGTTATACCCGTGTTGTTCAACATAAGTGTTGACTACGGTAAGGCCCAATCACGCAAAAAGCTGCAACCTTTCTTCTCTGACTTCATAACAGAGCCAGCACAGAAAGCCATTTACCAAGCTGGAATCAATCCTGAACTTGTCAGCCTTATATCCGGGCCTAGGCTAGAGAATGCAGCTCCCCTGATGAGCTACATATGCAAACTCCTTAGTTTTGTGGCCACGAAGGGTAAGAAGAAACACACCCTCGAAGACAAGTTAATGTAGCTGAGAAGCAACTAGCTAATACAGACACAGAACCCGAGGCAAACCTGGTGCATCCTGCTACTCCTTTCATCTTGCTTAGCCTAGCCAATAATCAGCCTTCACCAATTGACGCTGAGGACTTCCTCGGACAGGTCTCCGTAGCGTTAACCTATCTCTCCCAGGAACAATTCCAACAAACGTTCCTAGAAACGGAAGGCTCCATTGATCTCGTACTTCGGACCTTCTCCGTGGCATGTCAGGACATAGATACCTCCCAGGACCCCGACAATGAGACGCAGCTTCAACAAGTGCAGACCGCATTCACAGCGACACTAGCTGATTTATCAGCACAGCCGCTATTCACGTCGTCATGCCCATTAGATGGCCCGGAAGTGCAGATACTGCAGGGCTGGATCTCGAGACCACACATTCCCCTTCGATCAGCAGCCTGTCTCACGCTAGGCAACATCGCCCGTTCGGACGAGAAGTGCATCTACTTGGTCCAACAACGCGCTGTTCATAAGCCTCTCATCGAAAATATCGCTGACCCGGGGAACACTGATGCCGGCCTCTTACATTCCATCCTCAGTTTCCTAAAGAACCTCGCCATTCCAGCTGAAAACAAGCCTATTCTCGGCGGTGCAGGACTCCTAGAGGCAGACGTACTCCCGCGGATCTGGGGTCTAGAAACCCAAACCCAGGTGCAATTCGACGCAGTCTCTCTCACCAGGCTCCTTCTCGTAGGCTGTCCAGAAAATGTACATCGCATTTGCGCGCCTCTGAGCGAAGACGCAGCATCCTCGTCGCACAATCGCTCCAAGCTGCATTTACTCATGAATCTGAACGCGCGTTCAGACCAAGAGCCAACGCAAATGGAGACAGCAAGAGCGATCACAGCCGTATGCCGCGTTCTGCACTCTCGGGACAGTCCCCCTGCGTCAGAGAGAGAAATCGCCACAGACTCACCACCCGCTACCACAGCAGGGTCTCTCTCGGCGTTCTACAAAATCCATAGCACAATCACAGACGCGATGCAGCGCCTAATCCAACAAACGAAATTCCCCGCTCTCCGTTCAGAGCAGGTCTTCGTGTTCGCGCTGATGGCGCGCACAACCGAGGGCGCGGTAACAGTGGCGCGGGCTATGCACCAGGGGGAGCTAGTCAGTGCCATAGTAGAGATCGTGACAGGCTCCCCAGCACCCACGCCATCAACATCCGCGCCTAACGGCGAATCCGAACAAACTGCGTCGTCGTCGTTGTCAGATCTTCAGCAACTCGCCAACCTCGAAGCGCAAACCCCCACTAATACGACTACAGGGGCTCGGAAGAGCATGCGCGACATCGACCGCGAGAACGCGCTCGTGCTGATCGCGGAGTTACTGCAGCGGAGCCCAAATGATTTGCCAGATGACTCGAAGGTAACCTTCGAAACGCTGCTGAGAGAAGGTGGTCAGCGGTTACTCCTTGAGAGAGGAGAGAGCAAGGGCGAAGGCGAGAAGGCTTGAAACGGCATAGAAATCAAAACATAGTCGACGATAACCTTAGAATGAGAGTGCGAGGGCGGCTGCGCGAGCGATGTGTTTCTGATCGATGTGTTGCGGATGTTTGTCTACAGATTGATGAGTACACTACATATAGGACAGCATGAGACATTCGTGTCACGTCAAATACGAGATCAACCAATCTGTCTACTGCAGTCCGGACATATAGACAGGGAAGGTGAGCATTAACGAAAAGTAGCATGCGGCTCACATCACTTGTAGAAAGCATAGGTAGACGAACAAGGGTTTTATGCTTTCTTTTTGTCCATTCATTTACCATTGCGTACGACCTAAAGCAAACCGGGAAGATGCAATAATGCTTGGATCTAGTCTTTCTTGGCCGGTTCGGCAAGCCTCAGGGCGGAAATAATTAAATCATCCCCTGTTTTTCTTTTATGCGTGGTGATCGATTCACGCCCTCGTACCCTGGACTGCCGCTGACACGCGCGCAGAGAGAGGATATAACCGCAAGAGCCAACCGGCCATGACCGTCCAGCAACCAACATAACACAACCAACGAAAGCAGAAAACCCCTTAAAGAATGCCCGTCCGTAGTACTCCCGTGCAGTCCTTCCTTCAGGATTCTCATCTGTCGTGTCCTTGCGTCTATTTCTTGTTGGCCTCGGCCTCGGCCTTGTCCTTGGTCCGCTTTTCCCGCACACCCACCAGTCTCGCGTCGCTTCTCGCCTTGCGGAGGGCGACGAAGGCACCGCCCTCGATGGGTGCGGGCATGTCGCTCTTCTTGATCTCGGTGACACCAGCGCCGGCGGGGACGATGGGCAGAGAGGCGCTAACGCTCGAGACGGTCTGGGTGTTGCTGAGGTCGATGTCCTTGCTGTCGCCAGCCTTGGGATGCTTGGCACCCTTGCGCGGGAAGACGATCAAGCGCTCCTTGTAGGCCTTAAGGCGAGCGACGTTGATGGCGAGAGACTCCTCGCTGAGGTTCTGGCGGCGGAAGTCGACGGCAATACCGACGGTAGGGGCCACAAGACGGGGAATACCAGCCTCCTATAGTAGTGAAACAATGTTAGAGAAAACGAACTGTGATCCTCAAGTAAAACGAACGAGTGAAAGACTCGGCAATTCGAGAGTATAGAGACCCCTCATAGTGCGAAGACATTTCTACCAGGTTCTCGTTGAGACAATCGGCGGGGGTGTGTGTGTGTGAAGTACCTTCAGCTCAGCAAGAGTGAAACCGCGGCCAGCACGAACACGGCGGTTGTACTTGATGGTAGGGCATCGGACAATGGGCCGTAGCTTGTCGACGGGTCGGGGAGCGAGGGCAGCAGCCTTAGCGGCGCGGGCCTTACGACGAGCGATCTTCTTGGTCGGCTAATATAAAGAAATTCCAGGTCAGAATATATTCCACACGACTCCTCTTCGTCGCCTTTATTTCATGATCAAACATTGGATATTCCCTACTGCGTACCTGGTCGAAGTGGCATGCAACCCGCCTCTGCCAATCCTTTCGGAAGTCTACTCATCCATGTCAGTGATTTCATTCATCTGGTTCATATCGATCGGTCGATTTGTTTCGGGTATCGCTAATCTCAGGTTGGGGGAGCG
Organism: Xylaria digitata; assembly: GCA_022495195.1. Classification (NCBI taxonomy): domain Eukaryota; kingdom Fungi; phylum Ascomycota; class Sordariomycetes; order Xylariales; family Xylariaceae; genus Xylaria; species Xylaria digitata. The sequence continues at coordinate 134,112 of MU377038.1, forward strand.
TACGGTTCTTCTCTATACATGTATGTTAGCATAAGATTATTTGCGTCTGGGAAGCGGGAGATGGAAACGCACGAATCTGGTTGTTGTGCTTGATCGCCTAATTACAGAAAATACGTCAGTAATCGAAAGCCGTAGCACTGGATTGCAAGAAGCTGTAGATTATTGCAACGTACCATTGTGACTGACTGCGATCAAGATAAGGAGTGATCGGGAAAAGAACTTGTCGTCGCGGATTGTCAATGTCTCCAGATTGAAGCACTAAACAAACCAACCTACACTTTCGGCAAAGTTTTTGGAAGGGCTAGAAAACCCTACTGCGCCTCGAAATTCCGGGGGGTTTTTTTGGTAATTTTTTTTGTGGCTAGAGAGACTAGGATCGGAGGTGGGGTGGAGTGGGGTACAAGGTTCTGTGGCTTGCACACCTACTGTAAGTACCTAGGTACTGTGGCGTGGAAAAGTGGCTAGTGGTGGCTGAGTGGGGGGGGGGGAATGGTAGATTAACTAGGGGTCAGACCCCTGGTCTGACCCATAACTTACCTTCCTACACCTAATTCTAGCAGATTGACCACTCAAGAGATCTCTATTTAGTGCTATCAGTACCTACTATGTAAAGAGGCGCACTAGGATCAATAGGTAAGTATGGATTGATTACCTAAGCATCTGGCACGCCGAAAAGGAAGGCACGGAAAGTTGTAGAGATCAATTACTAGGTATCTACTAGTGATCAATCTACCACTACCAACAACAAGTTGTATGCGTGTCGGTACCCTGATCCCAAATTCCCCTCGTTCCGTTCCTCTGTCATTACCAAGCCTCTTCCACCTAGTCGATGTGTTGATGCGCTGCGGCGCATAACTGCGTCTGCATGGCGAAAGGGATGTGTTCATCCTAAGCGGATGATCCCTTCTTGTCGGTGCTAGTAGTGGATTCCTTGCGCTCGATCTTGGAGGTAAATTTAACCTCGAGATAGTCAGAACGGTTGCGGTATAGAGCGAGCTTCACCTGGTTACATCTCTAGTCTTCCTCCATCTTTAAAAGATCACCGCCCCAAACCCAATCTCTACCTTGTTCCCACATGAAGTTTGCAGAAAGCAACTTGAAATCCGTGTGCTTGAAGCGATGGGTAGCCGCAACGTGGTCCTTGACAGCAGTGGTAAGGGTGCTGATGATGCTACCAGACAAATACAGCCCCCCCAGTGTATAATCACCAAAGCTGACTGCGTCGTGCGTTTCACAGCTCTCTTTCCTGCAGCCACAATGGATGAAGTGAACAAGTATCATTGCCTCGCCTTCCAGAATGCTTGACCCTGCCATGTTGAGATGAGAAGTGATGCCGTTGATAGTATTGCGGTAAGAGGTGATTAATAGATGACCTAGCCGAGTATTGCTTGCTGCTTGTTGCGTAAAGGGCCTTTGATGCGATGATGGATTCACTAGTCCTGGCTCTGTCAAACTGTGGGAGAATCAGAAAGCTTTCGTCTCATGAGTCAAGGTAGATGGAATTCCATTTATGCCCAAATCTTTCAACTTGGAGTTTGTTGCTACGACATCTGTTCCGTTTCCCTGACAGCACTGACTTAATTGCTAGTCAACCCACCCCTTCATGGTTTGGGGCGCACTGCCTAAAAACATCCTTGGGCTTAGCTGTCCTAGGCAACTGTGTTCTTTTTTGTTTACAGTGCCACCTAGCCTATATGGTCCTATCTTGGGGAGGGGAGGTTAAGACTTGCATGTTATACAGAGAAGGGCACCCTTTTAGCGTTAGATTTTTTTTTAATTCGGAATTATGAAAAAACCTCGATAGGCTCCAAATAGGTATTCAACCTCGCTACTTCTAGACTCCATCTAGGTTTGTGCAATTTGGACATTGAATTCTATAGCACAATATAATAGAGTGCATTTTCTTCTAGTACCATCCTTATTAGCCCTTCTAGTTGCCAAAAATACTAACGTGTGTGTGCTCGATCACGTCCTGGAATAAAACTCAGTACTACGATCGTACCCCCATAGATAGTCGGTGTTAGGAGTAACAAGAGTTACGACTCATCCTAGTATTCTACAACTCACTTGTGAAGTGTTTACAAGATGAGGCAAATAGAAAAATACGACAACCCCCATATCAGCGCCCGTCCCCGATGCACAAGTGTTAACAAAAGGTTATTTTCACTCTTGCACAATCTGTCCTCTGAGTGGGATTACCTTCGGCCTATCTAGTGCGACGACAACGGCCACCACAGGCAAGGTGGTAAACTAACACGCTATCAAAATGCCGTATGATATCCAGAAGTACAAATAAATAACTCTTGATACTTGTGTCTGCGATTGAGCTAGGTAATAACATAAATAATAATAGGGCAATGATGCACGGCTATAGATGGCCCGCCAATGCATGTTACTACTTACATACGCATGCAGACAACTCCTTTATATGCATCGCAAAGATAAGTACACGAGATCACAGAAAATAGTGAAGCAAACCCCAAAAGTAGGAGCTATAGCATTGAGACCGCATACCAGCGGTAACCCTAGTGGTAAGATATCAGTGCATGTTATTACTTACCCACGGTAGAGACGTAAGTAAATAAGCCGATCTATACCGCTCTAAGGAAGATGGATTTTGCATCATCAGCCAACTCACTAACTCAGCTATAACTAAATATACTTCAGCTTTTTGAAAAAAAAAAAAAAAAAAAAAAGAAATCCTTACATATAGTTAATCAAATTGCTGCCTAGAGGCATTCAAGTTGAGTGCGATCATCAACTACGTGAGGGCAAGGGGAGCGGAGCGTATCGGCCTCCCACCGCAATACGTGACGATCATGAAATATAGGAAGGACGGCTGGTCGCGGGCATTGCGTCGGCTCTTGGGACATTTCGGCTTGGAGAATTCGCATAAGTCATTTACTCGAACAGAAGCCGGTGAACTTGCAACAGGGGTAAGAATCGCAGAGCGAGTATATCGTGATTGATAGCTTATTGGTCTTGCATGAGGTTAATGGGACTTTTCGGAGTTTTAATATGATTACAAAAAGAGAGAAGGTTCTTATCGAGGCTGATAATTAGATTATCGGCTATTGTTAGGATACCTAGGGGTTCATAATCACCTTCAACAGCAAGTCTCCTCTTACACAGCATAAATTCGTTATTCAGGAAAGCACCAGTGCTGCGATCCCAACCGGAGAGCCTTCCTAATCTAATCGAATGAAGTCTTCATGAGACGATACGGCTTTTTGCTCACAAGCGGCTCCTACCGTGTACCTAGGTACTTGGTGGTGCTCTTCGTGGAACGAGATCTAGGTAGGAATAAATCATCCCTAACTCTCTCTCTACTTTGTGCATCTTGCTTCTAGGATTCGTTAGCCTAGAAGCACAAATTACATTCTCATTTTCCCTTTTTATTCCTTTTCGGCTTGGAACTATCATTCGAGTTTTCGCAAAGCTCACATCTACCAGCCTACGGACTAGTGGACGTAGACCCTACAAACCACGATTTCTAGAAAGAGTGCGCAATGATTCTCTCACATCTATACGAAAGCCCGGGGGATAATTCTAAATAGTCTACTTGAGATAGAGTCGTTATCCGACGTCATCGTGCACTACGGGTGAAAAGACACGGGACTTTCACGCCGCCATATTGATGTCTCGTTGCTGGTAGTTCAAGAAAGCACTTTTCAGGAGGTTTCGAAGTATGAGCCAACCTTGCGGGCTCCGTAACGCTGGCATGACTCATATGAGGTCGGAGGCAAAAACCAAAACTGTCCGCATTGAAGAGTTCAACGAAATTTTGAGCTATGCTGAGTTGATGGACTTCATGATCGAGCACATCTACACTAGTATTTATTCATAATCGAACCGGCAACAAAGCTACAACGCAGCCTGATGCCGTTACCCGCTGGCTTTGCCGCTAGCCATGAAATGGCAAATTTTGCAAGGAGAATCGTCTTTCGCGCGTGCTTCTGTGGTAGGTAATACTCAAAGCCATCGCATTCCGCCCGTGCTGTCTACAGGGGTATGAAGGCTCTTGTTTGGGTCGTATTTATGCCCCTTGGGCTTTATACACCCCCGAAATACTGATAACACACACTCGAGATAGCGGTTTATAGCTCCAAATATTATATTACGGTAGATTTCTTCAATATCGTGGACTACCTTCTGCGCTAGACCTGTGTGAATCGCCATAGAGAGCCCTTGACTGGCTATTAGTTGCTCGCTAGGGTAGCTCGTTTCCATATCCGTAATACTAGCGTACCTAATCTCATTAACGCGGCCGAGCTGTTCGGAATCGTGAAAGAGCTCTATGCGGATGAGGCGGTTTCGGTTGCAGGTGATCCTTTTTGAGAAGCTATATTGATTGTCCTACACTCCATCTAGTGGAGGGTCGATCCCACCGCTTTCGCGGCTCTCATAGACGAAATACCAGCAATTGGTACTGATGGTGCTGAAGTTTACATTCTTATATCACTCTGGTGTTTGGGATTACGGGGCGAATTGCAAATCTTGTGCAAAGCAGCCGCATCTAGATACGGAGTTACTTATGATCGTTACGGTTCCGAGAGATAGTCATGTATATGTCCGTTCCTTCTGCGATAGAGACTTTCAGAAAAACAAAAAAGGACCGTGGTAGTGTATTGGGATAGCGAGGTAGATCTGGATGAGCAAGCGAATGGAGAGAGCACATAGGGTCAAGTAGGTCTAGTGCTAACTCCGTGACTGTCCTATATTTATTGACAGAGCGATAACCGGCACCTGCGACCATTAATAAGCTGAGCCGCATCCCCCCCAGAACACAGTCGAAGGCATATATTTTGAGTACGCAAATTGATCTCTATGTTTTATTAGTCGTACACATGCATATGGCCGGCCCACGACGAGACCCGAGTCCCCGCAGCGAAGCACTTGTCAAGTAGGTCGAGCACGAATTCATTTCTTAGGTCGGTAGCGACGACATGCATGTGTTAAAACCCCGCAGCCGAGCAAGGTCGCAATCGGTGGGGGCTCAATCCTGTCGGGTCAGTGCTCGTTGGATCGACAATACCTGCACTATGAGCAGTAAGCGGAATCAGGGGGTGACGTCGAAAAAAAACCGAGCCCTGGAGTCTTTTTAAGGCTGAGGGTGATTTGCAGATGGGCATAGATGATAAGCATGACGATGATGCGATGATGGGTATGCGGCGACGCGCGTATCGACAGAAACCACGCGTTCGAAGGAATTGTACGAGACGCAATCTGTACTACAATCTATGGTCTACCCCAATATATTTGATGCGCTGGCTATCTAGGCCATCTACGACCGGGCACATGTCTACTTGGTCTCAGTGAAGGTTAATTTAACCCCCTCCATTCACGGCTCTCGATTCCCCCAACCCAGAGTGGAAACAAAACGAAACGCAGCTGGGAAGCTTCACCCAATAGAAACACTCGAATGGGCATAATAACAAGTCGGTGGTATATCTGCGAGTCGCCGTATTGGGGTTTTGGGTCGGGTGATAATAGCGCTTAGACTAACGTCACAGCCAAATGATATTCTGAATGATGAGACCCCTTCTCCACGGTGAAGCACATCTGAAACCTAGCATAAGAGGGTTGGGCTTGGACGGATGAGCACGCGGCGACGCATCTGACATTGATTATTGGCTGAGAGGCCGTGGATAGTCGGTTCTCGCCTATTCTTCTCCGAAGCACTGCTCCCCATTGTGTTGGGATTTGTTATGTCGGTGTAGCCTTTTGCTGGGAGGTGGCTGGCATTGAATGGGTCCTCTCTCTTTTTTTTTCTGTGTTCATAACGGCTTCAAGGTCCTAAGGAGCTCATATGACAAGTCATATGAGGTGCATATTCTAGAACATGTCAATTATCTCCTGTGGCGTTTTGGTTGTAGCTTTGCTATCGGGACAGAATCAGATATGTACTGCTCAAGGAAAACAAAACGACGTGAAGAAATGGAAAGTTAAAGTAGACCAAGTACAGTACAGAGAGAGAGTACCTGTGAGGCGGATACAGTGTACAAACGGTATAAAATATTGTATTTACCACGGTTGTTAGTGTACCTAACTGACATCAGTGTGGGGGCCCCTCTGAAAGTTGACAAAGAGTTCAGGTGCGCCGAGGACGGAACGAACCCCCCCTCGCCGTCGTCTCCCGGCTTTAGCATCTTTCGACTCTCGATAGAATCTGGACTCTGGCTGATATTCTCCATAATTAACAGGCCGGGGTACATTTCTATCCACTCGCGTCGTTCCCATCTTATCTACTAGTCTACACTACCTAGTTGCTTTGTAGTGTAGGGTAAGTACCTAGGTAAGTACGGAGTACAGGAAGAGGAACGCTTACCTATTAGGTACCTACCTACGAAGTAGGTAGTAAGTACATCCTAGTAGTACGCTACCGATTACGAATCTCTCCGCGGTCAACTTAAACTCTCCGTATATCCATCAAGCATCTGACTGTTATTATTACCCTTGGTGCTCCCAACCTACTCCTACAAGATAGATATACACTACTTCCTACTAGTAGCATCTCGCGCCGCCGTCTTCTTAGTCCTTTTGTTTCTTCCTCCTCGCTATCGCCAACCACAATCCTACACTGCTCTTATTTATATATACACACGGTTTCTTTTGTTTCCCATCAGGTATTTTTTATATTTTATAGTATATAGTAGAGTCCACCACTTCCCCCCTCCGTTCGGCGCATTTCGACTGGACTCGGCCATCTCACTATTTGACGCACAGTGTCTCTCCGAGCTATCACAGATACGTGCGGAAGTCATCGTGAGAAAATCATATAGCTACTTGATATATCCAGCCTTCATTCCAGAAGCATCCGGGGGGAGTGGCTACTTGTCCAGCCCTTTCTTGTCATTACTGTCTACATCCCTTTCCTTATTCTTGTCATCACTTTTTCATTCTGTTCCTTTTTTTTCCTGCCTTGGCCAGCGCTTTCTTCTGTTTATTCCTCGGCTCTATTGTTTAGAGCCTGTTTGGTAATTTCATTGAGTTGAATTAACTTGGTTTGAATTGTATTGGAGATCGAAGAAACCTTGGGAGCTTTGGCTGCTGGACCCCAGCCACGACTAAATTCCCCGCTTGAGCTCTTCTTAACAATCCCAATTCTCGCTCTTCCTTCCCTCGGCTTCCCCGCGAGCACTTGGACCGACCACCCCGAAGAAACCCAAATTAATTGTCAACCATACGTACCAGACTAGGGTGTTTCTACCGTTTACAATTACTCTCATCCCCCCTCCATCATTAATACTTGTCGCATCGATTTCATAACTGCCTGCACTCAACAAGTCTTACACCTGGTCCACCCAGCCGAGAATCGTTGTGTGCGTGTGCACTGTCGTCGCCAGCCATCTTATCATCAATCATGTCGGAGCATCAATGGCCGGAGGCGGTGCGGAAGCGGGCGCGAGATGAGGAGGAAGGGGAGCTCGACGGCGCTGCGAACAGCCTGCTAGGCTTCACCGAACATCGCAATGTAAGTATTGTGCATCTTGATATGTTGTGATAAAGCCTACCGAGGTTCGCTATGCGATCTCCAATGCACAGCGAACATCGGCAAACCAGAAGACGAGGAACAATTGAGTAGCTTACATTCTTTCTATCAGAAACGTCTACAGTCTCTCCCACTCCGAATGTCGCCGACCCAAAAACGCTGGTCTGGACCTTTAAACTTTCTGCCAAACAATACTATGACGCCCTCGAACTCGGATTCCGACCCTGAAGATGCGCAGACATACCAATCGTCATCAATGCCACCGATGGAGGTTGATCAGGATGCGGATATGGCCGTCGACGGCCTTTGTTCGTCCGACTTGCTTCAGCCTGGTCATTCGAGACTCGATGCGATAGCTTCGAACGTTACTGGGCGAATGCCCACACCTATTCACTGTACATTCGCCGCTCAGGTCCGTGGCAATGGTTGGGGCGCTGTGCCACCCGTGAACGAGGGCAGTCATGCTACCGTTTCACAGAATGGCAACGCCGTTCCCTCTGCTCAACTGTATCATCAGCAAGACCCTACTGTACCGCGATCGCTCGACGGCACCACCGAATGGTCGATGGTGCAGAATCGCCGCTTGCCATCGCCTATTAGTGAAAACGGCGGCGAGGATGCGCCGGCAAGTCCTGGCATGGTGCTCGACAACTGTTCGCCCGTCATGGCTCAGCTCCAACGCCCACATCTACCCCACATGACGCATTCAACGAGTTCACACGCGATGCCACTTCATCCCAACATCCGAATGTCTCCACAGCCTACTGACGCGGATGCCGCCATGATGGATACCGATGGTGGTTCGCCATCCTCTGCACCGGCCACACCATCACCACGGGGAAAGTATGGCCATAGCCGCAGCAAGCATACCCTGAATAATTGGACTCTTCAACCTGGCATGAAGAAAAGCTTCAGTATAGGATACCGAGCTGATTGTGAAAAGTGCCAATTGAGGATTCCGGGACATTTCAACCATATCATCATTTCGTAGGATGGAGACAGCGCCGCTAAGAATGTTTGGCATCGTGATGTGTTCTGCATCGAGACTTGATAAAGGTTGCCTTTCCTCCCTCGTACATGATGAGCCATGTCTTCTAAGCTGCCCTGATTTGGTGCACCTAAGTCGCAAGAACATCGGATCTGCGAAGCGCAGAAACATGATTCCTGCAGAGACGGACATGCATGTGACAGAGGGTTATGTCTCCACCATCCCAGCTTTGGAAGAGGCTATCCAGGTTTAAAACACCAGGGCGGAGGACTAGACACGCCTTGTCGATGTTACCAACCATGTTGCTACTTTGGCGGCTTGATGTTCCGTGCCTCTTCCTGTTTCTTTTCTCCCCCTCACATTTCTAATATCCGGAACCAACATTATTGGGATGATACCGGAAAACATTCGCTACAAGATACATTATAATTCTCCACTCTTTCTGTCCCTTTTTATTCAGTTACAGACGCATCCATACACTCATTATAATCGCCCTTCTCATCAGTCGTTCGTTTTTGTTTTAACTATACCCCCTCCTACTAGCACATTCCTTCGAGCATTTCCAGGTCTGAGAATCGGTTGAGAGACGGAAGCACACAGCATACAGCATCAAACGGGGAGGCATCGGAAACTTCGGAAACTTGGGGGACTCAGGACACGAACGGAAGGCCAGAATTGGTGGATCAGGGAGGTTCATTGTCACTTTTTCTCGCTAGGCGTTTTAGATGGAACGGCGTTATTATGGCACTGTCGACAACGACAAGATGCCCAGTCCAGTCACCTGGAGCGCTTGATTTTGTTGGCTTCTGTTTTACATACGATACTGCACGGAATCACACCGATAGCAAGATTAATATTACCAAATTTACGCTTTACATATCCGAATACCCGTTTATATGCTGTATATACGTTTAGTTTCCACGGGTTGCGTTATCTACAGTCAACGTGAGAAACCCGGAAGCACGGCAGGCCACTGAATTAAGGGGGTTTCATAGCCCAATGAACCACGTAACAGATTTCTATGAGAGAACGAGGGCTAGAATGACATTGAACGCCTAATGAATGCACCGGCCGTCTAGTATATACGATGATGCCTAGTTATGATACATAAACAAAACAGGACTCCCCTTACTTGGGGAGGATCATTCATACGATGTGGCCTTCATCCATCCCACTCATACAAATTCAACATCGGGTCTAGACGGCGGCAAGTGAGACGAACAACAGCGTTCCGTCTCCTAGTCCTCGACACGGAGAATAGGCACCGCGGCCTCGTTTTTATCTTCTCTCGGTGATACATACTCCTACACGTCCCCGCGTCACCATTACCAAAGCCAGCCCTTCTTCTTACCCTCGCCGGCATCGACGCCGACTTGGTCGAGGGGGCCGCCCCTCTGCTGGGAATCTCGCTCCTGCTCGAACGCGGCCTGGGCTTTATCGCGCAGGGAACCGGCGATATCGCCCGTCGTGGGGGTAGAGGTGTCTCCCCAGTGGTCGGTATCTTCTTCTTTCTTGAGACCGCCGAACAACCATCTGGTGATACCGCCTTTCTTCTCATTTTCGGGTTCAGTAGTGGTAGTGGTGTGCGAGAGGGGATCCTCGGACTCGCGGCCACCGGCCGGCGCGGCAGTTTGCGGGGTGGAGAGGATGGAGGGGAGGGTGATGCCGGCTTCTTTCGCCTTCGCGGTAGCGTCTTCGACGAGGGCGATTTGCTCCTCGCTTGCCGTGCCTGTCATGTATGCTAAGCGTGCGGCTTCGAGACTGTCTTCTTTCAACTGCTTCTGTAATGCGAAGAATTCATTGCGGCGTTTGCGGTTGTACATCATCATGTCTGCGGTTGCGTAGACTGTGACGAGGAGGGCAATGCCTATTGGACGGGAGAAACGGGTTAGCAAAGGCAGGTACGTCGCTCGTCGGAGTATGCAAATTGAATGTCGAACACAGGTAGTTGCGTTGTATGCATGGGGGAGTGTAGTTCGTCGTATCACGCCTTTCCCCTCATCTGGATTGAGAGTATGCCAAACGACACCGGAGGAAAAAAAAAAAAAGAGAGGTGGGCTGGCGTGGATGTAATTGATGGACAGAACGTACCACTGAACCCAATCAACCCCATCACGGTGAACTTATGCGCAGCATCAAACAGACGCCTCGAGCTCCCGATGACCTGGTCCATCCGGGATACGCTATGTTGCTTCGCGGCGAGATGGGCAGCGCGCAACCTCCGCACGCGCTCCTCCATCGTCTCCTGCGGTATCGATCCCCCAACCCCCGCCGCCCCTACTCCTCCCCTCCTCGGTAACGACGAAGACGCATTCGGGCTGCTGGGAGCCCTGCTGGCGGGCGACTTGGTGTTGGCATGTGGAGTGTTGGACGTGAAGCGGGTAGCGTCTGCGACAGTGCGCGGAGCGCTTTTACCAGCAGCCATTTTTTACCCTCTCTCTCTCTTTTTTTCCTTTGTCCACTTCACCCCTTTCTCTTTCCCACCAAACCTCGCAGATTGAAATTGACGGGTCTGTCTAGAATCAGAGGTGTCCGTATTGGATCGTTTGTGCGGCACAATCAAAGTCGGTTCGATTGCGCTAGGAGACGGGGATTGTTATAACATACGACGTAAAAGAACTTCGTAGCTAAATTTTTTGGAGCTTACCTTACCTGCGGTGTAATGCTGATCCCTTAGGAGGTACTACCCGGTAGCTTCCATCTCTTGATGATGCTAATAACCGGTACGTACCTAACCTCCTCCCACCGCCCCGGAACAGAGTGGGTCAGGCGATAAGTTGATTATCTAGCACCCCTTTAGAGAGTTGGTCATCCGTTATAAGCATGCAGAAGCCCACCACCTATAGAATCGGGGGTACGGGTAGACTGGAAGCATCCCACATGCAACAAAAGGGCCACACATACATATATCCTTGGTAGTTCGATCCCAAAGGGAATAGGTTCTACTTATTCTCACTGGTATAGTTGTTGTAATCAGAAAACAAAACTCGTATTAGATGGTGTTATAGAGGCTGATCCTGTGCTTTAGTAATTAAAAGATAAAGATGATGGTATCAGGTTCTCAAGAAGTAATTGTGGCATGGCCTCAATCGCCCCTGAAGCCGTAGTGATTATACTAACAACTTAGATAATTACTTACGATTAGAATATGTTGTTCTCGGTGTTAGAGTGTTATTTGCAGTAAATTGATTCATGATTGTAACAGACCGCGTACATACCTAATGTATTAGATTATGTTAATTACTCAAGAGTGTATAGCCGCCCTCGTACCACCCTTGAAGACTGTCAGGACTGCTAGTATGGGGGAGAATATGATATTTGTTAATTCACGAGGCTTTTGAAAACCTCGTAGCTACGCTGCTACTATACACAGTGGCTTTTCTTTGTTTCCTAGGTAGGTTAAGTAGGTATTATCATAATCAGCAGAATAACCATCAAACAGCATAAGATACATAGATTTGAGATTATTTTGCGAGTCATAATGCCTATCCTATATTTAGTCTTGAGGCAAAGGTAAGATACTTAATACCTATGAGTTGTCTGCCTGCTGATACATACAACTAGCTATCTTTGCCGTTTCCTTCCCAAACCGTAGACATGATACAAATCTGCCTACCTAATCTTATCTCTCATTCAATGAATACCTACCAACATGTAGGTATGTTACCTGCTACTCACTCCATGAAGCCTTCTTGAATCAATTCACACCATTTTATGACGTCATTGAAAGTGTGTTTCCATTGCTCTTACCGGTTTCGTAGGAGTAAAGACGTGTAAGAGGAGCAAGAGCCGTCTTGTAAACGGGATGGGATATTGCATGGGATATTGGGAACAGAAAGGAAACGGCGTCCCGGCCAAATCTATAGAATATTTATTCCTGTCTCTCCGCCTCCATCGCCTCCTTTCCTCCTCTTTTCCTTCTTCTTCTTCATCCCCCTTCACCATCATAACACTTTGCATCACCATTCCGTCCCATTCCGTTCCGCATCTCGTTCTCAACGCTCCAGTAATCACATCACTGACAACTAGGCCATTGTGTGTATTTATTGTCCCTTGTGCCCCGTGGTCTTGGGCCGTGTGAACAATGGTAGATGAATATGCTCAATGGTTGGTTTGCCGCCTGTCTCTGAATGGCAGAATGGCTTTCAAACGAGCAAACATTTATCTAGGCTAGGTAGCAGCAATAGATACTGATAGAGCAACCGACAAATATACAGAGATAAATATTCCGTTGCATATGTACTTATGTTGTGAGATTTGGACGATTGTTAGACAAGCTCTCAAGTAGTAAAACCACGTTAGCTCGATAGCCCCCTCTACTACCTAGTATACCCATAGCTGGACACTACCTAGCCTAGGTCTAGCCACCCCAATAATCCTATACTAAAAATGGGGGTATAACATATAGAGATCAATATCTCCTCTGTATTTAGTCACTCTTTTAGTTTTGCTTTTTAGCTATTAATCTTAGAGTTATTTTTAAGCATGCATTTATTCGAATATGTGGAGAGCCCCTTAAGCCTTTTTAACGAGCACCCGTGATACTACTTATTGTTACCTGCAAATTAAAAACCTTAAACTTAACTGCTTATCACATTAGCTAATAAATAGCAGGCTTATTACACAAACTTTATTTTATTTATTTTATTATTTAAGCGCGTTAAACGTATAGTTTTAGCTTATACAAAATATAATTATTAAATATAATATTAATAAAGCAAATATTTATAACTTTAATAAAACAAGCTTTATAATAAGCGTTATTTTAATAACAATAGTAATTATAAACGTTAAAAAGCATAAAAAGCTTAAAATAGTTTAACAAAATAATTAAAAATAAGTTATAATAATTTAAAACGTTAATTTTTAAAAGTAAACAGTTTTATTATTTATTATTATTATTAATAATAATAGTTAAACAATAAATAAACAAAGTTTTAAATAAATTTAATATTTTAATAAACATATTAAAAGCTATTTAATTAAATTTTATTGTTTTTATATTTTTAATAGCTATAAAAGCTATTACTTAACTAAATTTAAGCTTTATTATAAAAATAATAAAATTATTACTTTATATAACGCATTTTACAAGCTAGTTTTACATATAAGCAAGTTTTGCATTTTTTTTTAGCATACTTTGTAAGCTAATTTATTTGCAAAAATATTTACTCCCTTTATTATAACTTTGCAAAAAAACATTATATAACAAAATAATTAACGTATTAAACAAGCAAATAGCCCAAATAAACAAGTAGCCTACGTTTTTACACTTTTATACATAAAACTATAATAATTTAACTAAAACAAAAAAAATTAATTTAAACTAATTAAAATTACTTTTGCTAAATGTTTTTATTTTATTTTAATATATATAAGCATTATGTTTTATAACGCTATATTTGTATAAAATTTTTTTTTATATAACAATTATTTAACTGCACTTTTTAATTTATTTGTTTTTTAACAGCTTTTTTAATTTTTTAATTTTATTTTTTTTATATAATAAATAATTTTTTAGCTTAAATACGTTTGTTTTTTATATAATAACGTTAGTTTAGTTTTTAATTTGCTTATTAAAGTTTAATAACTTTAGTTTGCAGTAATATAATTTAATGTTTTAATATTAATATATTTTTTGCAATTAAATTAATTATGTCACAATTGTATAAAATGCTTTACAACATTGTATTAATGCTATAAACTAAGATTTTAAGCTAAAAAAAAAGAAAGAAAAAAGAATAGCAAAGCTTGCAATCTTTTAGAATTAAATATAATACAATTACTACTTTGTAGGTTATAGTCTGTACATTTTTTATTAATATAACAGTTTGGTAGTAGTTTATGCGTTATATTCTTCTATTAAAACGGAAATATAGATTTTAATTTATATTAATATTAAATATAGCGTTTAGTTATTATAACTTTTTTTTAACTTTTTAGCTATATTATTATTTAAATAGTTTTTTGCATATTTATTTATAGCAGCTGCACGCATTTATTTTTTTAATTTAATTAATAGCTTTAAAGCTTTAAAGTATAGCTTATAAAATCGTTTAAATATAACAGATACATTTTTAAAGTTTTTTGCTAAATACTATATATTATTAAAGTTATATTTTTGTTAAAAAACCTAATATTACAATATATAATATTTTTTATATAAGCATAATTTTTTTACTTTGTTTATTTTGTATTTAAATTTTCTGTTAATATTTTTAAGTTTTAAAAACGTTTAAATTTGTTATAATAATAAATTGTTATTTGCTTTTTATAATCGGTTAACATAAAATAAGTTTTTTATTTTATATAATAAAAATAAGTTTAAAATGTAATTATAGCTTTGTTTTTTTAAAATTTTAAATAGTTTTACAAATTATAAATTTAGCTAAATAGTTAATGTTTATATAAAAAACTTTTTTTTTTTTAAAAAATATTTTGTTTTTTATTTTAAAATTAATTAGTTTACGCTTTTTATTAGCTTATAATTCTTATTGTTTTTAAGCTGCTTTTATTAATACGTGTGCTATTTTTTAAACTTTTTATGTTTATTTTATTAGTTTTAATGCTAGCTTTTGCAATAGCGTACTAATTTTTTTGTTTAAAAGTTTTGTTAATAATAAGTTATATATATTAGTTTTTAAAGCCATTTTTAAAAAAGCTATATTTAATAATAAATATTATAATAAATTGTAAACAAAATTTAACGCTAATAAATAAAAGCTTTAATTATTTTAATATTTGTTAATATAAAATTATAATTATTAGTTAAGTTTTTAGTTAATAAGCTTAATTGTTTTTTATGTTTAAAAATAATAAGCGTTATTATTGCAGTGTTTTATTTTAGTTAACTTGTTAATTTTTTTTATAAAATTTAATATAAAAAGCTTTGCGTTATTTAATAGCTAGCAGTTTAGCATGCTAAAAAATTAATATAAAAAACAATAGTATTATGTTGCTACTATTTTTGCTATATTAAATTTTTTATTTAAAAATATAGTTAGCAAACAGTTAAACTTGTTTATAAAAGCTTAAATATAATTATAATTTTAGTAGTTTTTTAATATATTTTTTTTGTTTATTATTATTTGTTTTTATATTGCTTGCAGTATAAATATTAGGTACAATAGTTTAAATGTTTTGTTTTAAAGTATTTTATTTTTTTAACAGTTGTAATAATTGTGTACATATTTTTTAACATTTTGCTTTAAATAAAGCTAATAAAAATTTTGCTTAATTGTTTTAATTATTTTATTTTAGCTTAAATAAGCAGTAATTTTAAAGTAGTATAATTTTTTAATTAAAGCTGTTTGCAAAAAAATAATACTATTTAAAATAGTTTTAAGCACTTATAGCTAATAATTTTTATAGCCCAACTTTTAAGCTTTGTTTTTTTTTTTAATTAGTTTTATTAGTTTAGCTTTTTTAAGTGCTACTTTATTGTTTTTTATAGCAGCTATTAATTTTTTTATAGCTTAAGGTTTAATTATAATTAAAGTGCGTTTTTTAGCTTTTTATGCTTTTATTATAAATAATTTAGCTATTTTTTTAAATAAAGCATTAGTTATTACGTTTTTTTTTTTAAATTTATATTAAAAAATAATATTAAAGTTTGCTAAAAAATCAGCTTATTAAATTTAGCATATTAAAAGCATACGTTTAATTAAAAAATATAAAAAAGCTTAGGAATTAATAACAACAAAAAATTTTTGTTTTAAAAGCTTTAAGCAATAATGCTTTAAAGTTTATATTATAGCTAACATTTTTTTGTTTTATATAAAGTAAGCTTTTTTTAGTGCAGTTATTGTTTTAAAAAAATATTTTATAAGCTTTTATTTTTTGTTTTTTTATTGCTGCTAAATAATTTTGCTAGTAGCATTTCTTAATACGTTAGTTTTTATTTAAATAAGTTGCTTTAAACAAAAAAATGCTAATACTAATGTTTAGCATGCTAATTGTTTTATAGCTTTAAAAGCGTTTTTTTGTTTTAAGCTTTTTTTAAACAAAGCGTTTTTTTTAAGTAATTAGTTTAATAGTTTTATAATATTGCTAACATAATAAATAAATATGCAAATAAAGTTATATAGTTTTAAAAAAAACTAGATTATTTTAACTTTATTAAAGTTTTTAAACTTTTAGTTTATAATAGCTTTAATTTTTGTTAAGTTAATTTAAATACTAATTTTAGCTTTTATAATAACGCCTAAATAATTTATTATAATAATGTTAAATCGAAATTTTTTAATATTTTTTTATAATTAAACTTTGTATAAACAATAAATAACTTTTTTATATTGTTTTTAATACTTTTTTTTTAGTTTTAAATATATTAATATATTATTAGCATATGTATTAACAAATTTATTTAACAGTTTTTATAGTTAAATATTAATAAAAGATTGCTATTAAGCTAAGCTTATTTTAAAGCTAAAAAAAAAACTTTTTATTAAAAAACTTTTTGTTAAATACAAAAAGCTATAAAATATTAAAAATTAATTAATATATATAACTAATAAAAGGCTTTAATAATATTAAGTTTAAAATATTGTTTTATATTTTAGCAGTTATAAATAATACTGTTTAAATCTAAAGTTAAAACTATTTTGTTTTTTAGGTATTAATTTTGCTAGCAATAATTAATACAAAACTTTTGCTTTTATAAATATAGCTTAAAAATAAATAAAACTAGTGCTGCGTTTATTTTTATAGCTGGTTTAATAAAGTTTATTTTTAGCAACTAATTTATTACTTTTTTTTTTAAAAATAAATACTAAATTAAAGTTTAATATTTTAAAAGCTTATTGTTTTATATTTTTTTATTAAGTTTAAAAACTATATCGTGTTTTAGTTGTAATAAAAACAAAATGTTTGCTTTTTTTTTTAAAAAAAAACTTTTTAAATATGTTAACATGTTTTATTATTAAGTAACAAATATTATTAAGTAACAAAAGTTTTAAATTTTCCAACTTTTTATTATTTAAACTTTATTTTTTTTATTTATAATAATAAAGCACGCGTTAAAAAAAACTAAGTTATTAATTGCTGCTTGCGCTTTTAAACGCAACTTTTACATTTTTATTTACAAGCTTATAAAAATGTATAACGTTTTTAATAAAACTTTTTGTTATAAAATCGCTAATATTGCGCTTTAGTACAGCAGCAAAAATATAAAATTAAAATTAACCGACTTTAAAAAGCAAGCAATTATACAGTTTATAATTTATTTAAATTTAAAAGCGTTTTTTTTTTAAGTGTATTATATTTAAAATATAGCTAACTAATTATTAGCTAAACAAAATAGCTAATTAGTTAAAAAGTGTTAAACAACGCGCTTTATAAACTATATATTAGCTTTTTAAACGCGTTTAAACTGTTAAATTAACTATAGCTAAATTTTTTGCAAAAATCTTGCTAAATATAATACGTATTATAAACGTATAAAAAAAACTATTAAACATAAAAGTATTGCAAAAAAAAATATATATAATTTTAATAAAACAAAGTTTATAATAAGCATAATTATAACTAATATAATTATAACAAATATTAAAAAGTAAAATAAGCTTAAACAAGCTTAGCAAAGCAATCGAAATTAGTTTATAGCTGTTTGTTTAATTAATTTATAAAGTTAATTAGTACTACTTTTTATTATTTTAAAAAAAAAAACTTACTTTGCTTTTTAGTATTGCAATAGCTTTTTATTACCTAAATAGCAAATTGCAGTTTTATATAACAGCTAAATTAATAATAATTTTAGTTTAAAATAAATTAAACACTTTAATAAATATATTTAACTATGTTTAACAAATATAAAACGTTTTTTTATTTTTAATAGTTATAAAAGCTATTATTTAAAAAAATTTAAAAACTATTGCTAAAAAAATAATATTTTTATTAAAACAATATTTACGCATTTTTTTTATAAACTTTAGCTTTTAAATATAACATGTTTTAGCTTGTTAAAAAAAGTGTATAATATTAAAATTAGCAATATTATACAAACAAATATAATATATATTTTAAAAAAAAACTTTTTATTTACGTTTTTTAAAGCTTATATTTAAATAATAACGCTTATAAATATTACGTTTAAATTTAAAGCTATTAGCTTTGTTTTATTTAATTTAAAAATTGTTATTTTAAAGCTTAAAGTTGCGCTAATTTTTTTTATACTGTTATTAAAGCTTAAATTATTTTTTACTGTTTAAGTTTTAAAAACTTTTATTATTATTAAAAAAGCTATTTTATAGTTTGTTTATTTAAAAACTTAAATCTTTAAGCATTAAAATAGCTTGCTAAATAAAATTATTAATGCTATAAACTTGTTATTAAAAGCTACGTATTATTTATTGTATAAACAAACGTTAATACTAAATAAAGTAGCTAAGCTTTAAAAAGCTAACTATATTTTTAATAAACGTTAAAAAACAAAAAATAAGCAATTACAAACTAGAAAAATACTTATTTAATTTAAAAAAACAAATTTTTAAGTTTTTAAAAAAAGTAGTAATTAAATAAATTAAAAAAACAGTAAAAGTAGTAGTTGTTAAATAAAAGCATTTATATGCGCGCGCTATTGTAGCATATGCAGCAACATCGGTTATAATACGCACACTTGTACAATAAATATAAATACGTTTAATAAAAAAAATTCCAATTAATTTAAAATAATTTAATTACGTTATAGTTGTTTTTTTTATGTTGCAACCTAAATAATATTTAAAACTTTTATTACTTAATAATATTTGTTACTTAATAATAAAACACGTTAATAGTTTTAAAAAAAAATGTTAAACTAAAGCTATATGCTTAAGATTTTTGTTTGCAAAAAACAGTATGCACTTTTTATTATACGTTTTTTAAAGCTTAACTGCTTTTATGTTTATAGTTTTTTTGTTTTTAAATAATTTTACAAATTTAATAAATATTAGTTTAATTAGCATTTTTAATACTAGCTTAGCTTATTGTTAACAGTTTAAATTATTTTTAACTTGCTTTATAATTTTTTAAATTATAGCTTAGTTTTTTATTTTTTTTGCGCTTATTGTAGTAGCAGCTAACTTTTTTTTTTTTGTTTTTTAAAATATATAATACTTTTTTTTTAAAGCTTAATTTTGCTAATTTATGTTTTATTAAACGCTAAAATCGATTTAACGTTTAACTTTGTTTAATAGTTAAATTTAAATAATTAAAAAATATTTTGCTAATACAAGTTAATTTTTAAGCTATATTAAATGTTATTTTTTATAATTTAAAAAAAAGTTATGTTTAATAAGCTAATTTATGCTAATTATAACTTTATAACTTATATTTATTATTTAAAACACTTAGTTTTTAAAACAGTAGTTATTAATTTTTAAAATAGCTACTAAATGCTTTTTTATTAAGCTTGCAGTTTTTTTGCAATAGTTAAACAAAAGTGTTAATTAGTTTAAATAAATTATTTATATATTAAATTATTGTTTAATTTGTTTAGCTAATTTTTTGCTTACTAATAAATTTATTTATGCTTTAATATTATATAACGCAATAGTTTTTATTTTAAAGTTATTTATTTATAATTATATTTTTTAATTAAATAATATTAACTTTTTTTAGCTATTTATTTTAGCTAATAAAAAAAATAAAACTGTTAAAAAAATTTTTAATAGTTTTGTTAGTTTTTTAAGTTATTTAAGCTAAATAAGTTGTTATTTGCTTTTTTTTTAGTTAGCTAAACTTTGTTTATATTTGTTTGCTTTTTAAAATAGTTAATTATTTTATATTTTAGTTTGCTATATTTAAAGCATATATTATTGTTTTAATAAACTTTTTTTTTTTTATTAATTAGCGCTTGTTTAAATTAGCTAGCTGTTTTAATAAAGTTAGGTTTGTTAAGCGCTTGCTGCAAAATTTTTGCAGCTAAATTGCTAGCTTTAGCTTTAGCTTTGCAGTTAATACTAATTTTTTAGTGTTGTTAAAAAGCATATTTATAATTAAATATAACTTTAGCTATTTTGTTATAAAAACGTTTATAAATTATATTTAAATTAATGTTAGCTTTAAAAATCTTATTGCTTAAGTTTATATTAATATAGCTTTAAAAAATTTAAAGCTATTTATTTTTAAACAGTTTAGATTTTTAAACAAAGCTATTAAACTAAAAAATAAATTAATAAATATTGCTATTTTTATTAAGCTTAAAATAAAAAATCTTTAATTTTTTATAAGCTAAAACAGCTTAATTTAAGTTATAATAAACTGTTTTTAAAGTTTAAATTAATTTGGCAAGTTTATTAAATAAACGTTTAATAAAGCAAAATTAAGTTTTAACAAATTTTTTAGCGTTTTTTTTTAATAAAAATATTATATAGCGTATATAGCTTTATTTAATACAAAAAATAATAAAATCTTTTTTTAACTTATTAGCTAGTTTTTTAAGCTAATTGTTAAAAAAGTTTTTATTGCTTGCAAACTTATTTAGGTTTGTTTTTTAAATTTTTGCTTTTTTTTTATAATTTTTGCTAGCTGCGTTAATTAAATAGCTAATAAGTTTAAACACTTTTTATACGGCTATGCTTACAAGTTTAAAGCTAATGCTGCTAAAAGCGCTGCTTTTAATACTTTTATACTATTGTTTACTTAATAAAAGCGTGTTAGCTTAATATTAAATTTAAGCTTGCAACTGTTTAATTAACTAATAAAAACGCTAAATTTTGTTTTAATTGTTTTTAGCCATAGTTTTTAGCGTAAATATTATTTGTTTTTTTTTTAGTTTAAAAACGTTTAAAAAAGCTTTTATTTTTTATTCTTTTTTTTTTTTAATTAATTAAATTAATATATTAATAGTTAAATCTTTTAATAGCATACTTTTTAGCGCTATATATAATTACAATTTTGCAAATCTTTTTAAGTTTGTAATAAATATTAAAAAAGTTTTTCAAAGTAGTATATAGTTATATTAAATAGTTGCACTTGTTTTTTAGTAATCGCATATTAACTAAAAAAAAAAAGTAATATTTTTATGTTTTGCTTACTACAGCGAAAAATAAAGTTTTATATTTAGTTAACGCTTAATAGCAAAAATAAAAAAGCTTAAAATAGTGTTACAATCGTATAAAATGCTTTATAATATTGTATTAATATTATAAACTAAAATTCTAAGCTAAAAAAAAAAAAAAAAAAAGGGATAGCAAAGCTTACAATTTTTTAAAATTAAATATAATATAATTACTACTTTATAAGTTGTAGTCTGTGCGTTTTTTATCGATATAACAGTCTGGTAATAATTTATGCGTTACAAATTATATTTAAAATAGCTATTAAAAAGCTATTTTAATATTATATAACTTTTTTTTTAATATATTAAGCTTATAATACAACATTTTTAACATTATATAATGTTTTTAATTTTTAAATTAAAAGTTTATTAAACAGCTTAAAAAATGTTTTAATTAAAAATTTTAATAAAAGTTATAAAATTATATATATTAAGTTATATAAAACAAAACTAGTTTTTTTAAAGCTTGTTTAAATATTTTTTATTATTATTAAAGCTTTATATATTTTATAAAATAAAGTTAAAAATTTTTTTTTTAATATAAATAATATATAATTATTTTAAAAAGCTAAAACATATAATATTAAAAAGCTAAAGTTAATATAATAATATTATTATTATATATAAGCATATGTTGTACTATAAGCACATGTTATACTTTTTTTAGCGTACTTTGTACGCTAATTTTTTATACAAAGCTACTTACTTTACTTTTTAATAACTCTTTTAATTTAAAAGCTATAATAAAATAAATTATATTACTAAATTTATAATTAAATAAGAAATCTAAAGATATTTTTTTTTATTTTCTAACTATTTTATTTAGGCGTATAGCTTTAAAAAACAAATTTGTAAAAATTATTTTAACGTAGTTTTTAATAGCGCTTTAAATAAAATAGTTAAAAAATAAAAAATAAAAATTTTTAAATTTTTTATTTAATTATAAATCTAATAATATAATTTATTTTATTATAGCTTTTAAATTAAAAAAGTTATTAAAAAGTGGAGTAAATAGCTTTGCATAAAAAATTAGCGTACAAGGGACGCTAAAAAAAGTGCAACATATGCTTGTATATAATATATACTTATGTATAACGTTATGTTTTTTAGCATATAATTTAAATTTAATAAAATAATAACTTTTATAACTGTTAAAAATTAAAAAACAATAAATATTTTTTATATAATTAACTATATGTTTATTAAAATGCTTTATTTAATTTAAACTTTTTTTTATTTATAGTTTAATTATTTTTTATCATTATAATTTTTTAAAAAAGCAGCAAAAAGCTATTTATATATTAAAATTATAAATAAGTTAACTTTATTAAAATAATATATAATAAAATAATATAATTATATAAAAAAATAGTTTAAAATATAAATAACTATTTATAATTATTTTATTATATAACTTTTAGTTTTTTTAATAGTTAAACAAAATAATAACTATTTTAAACAATATTTTATTTATTATAAACTTTATTTTATTAAAGTTATAAATATTATTTTTAAAAATATTTTTGTTTATAATTATGTTTTATATAAAAATAAACTATATTTAATAAATATTTAAGTTTTTGCGAAAAATTTGTTAATAATTAATTTAGTAATTAAAGCGTATAACGCATCCCACAAGCTAGTTTTGCACACAAGCAAGTTTCGCACTTTTTTTGGCGTACTTTATAGGCCACTTTATATGCAGAAATACTTACTCCCCTTTATTATAACTTTATGAAAAAAGGTTGTACAATAAAATAATTAGTACTATTAAATTTGTAATAAAATAACGAATTTAATAGTATTTTTTTTTATTTTTTAACTATTTTATTTAAAGCGTTATTAAAAACTACGCTAAAATAATCCCTGCAAATTTGTTTTTTAATGCTATACGCCCATATAAAATAGCTAGAAAATAAATAAAAATACTATTAGATTTGTTATTTTATTACAAATCTAATAGTACTAATTATTTTATTGTACAACCTTTTTTTGCAAAGTTATAATAAAGGGGAGTAAGTATTTCTGCATATAAAGTAGCTTACAAGGTACGCTAAGAAAAGTGCGAAACTTGCTTGTGTGCAAAACTAGCTTGTGGAATACGTTATAAAGCTTAAGTTATTATTATATAAAAATTAAAGCTTATTTAATATTAATAAATAACGCATCCCCCAATTAACTTGGCTACCTAATTAAATGGGCCACTTTTTACAACTTTTGTACGCATATAAAAAAATCCTTTATTTTTTTTTTAACAACAATAGTTAACTTGTACAAAAAAGCTAACTTATAGCTTGTTTTTTAAGCTTGCAAAAACAACCTGCGTTTATTTATCCAAAAAGCTGCTAAAATCTATAATGTTTTTTATATAACATTTGCTTAAAAAACATAAGGTTTTAAAAAAAAAACGAAAACATTACTTTTAAAGTCTAAATTAACTAAAGTTAAAAAAAATTTAATCGTATAATATATAATCAACTTTATAACGCAATTGTTTTTACTTTGGCATTATAATATTAAAAATATAGCTAACTAACTATTAAAACTTTATAAAAAACGCTTTATAAAAAAAAACTAAACGTTAAACTTTATATAAAAGCAACTAAAGCTTTAAACCTGTTTTAATTAAAAAATTGATTATTAGCAAATATTAAACAAAAATTTAATTAAATATTATGTTTAATTTATTTTTATATAAAAAATAATAAATAAAAATAAAATTTAAAAAAAAAATATTTATAATTTTAATAAAACTAAGTTTATAATAAATAAAATTATATTTAACTTTGTTATAATTATATTTAAACGTATATAAAAACTAAAAGCTATTTAATAAAGTAATTTAAATTAGTTTATAATTATTTAAACTATTTTATTATATAGTTATATTATTTTATTTTATATTATTTTAATAAAACGAAATTATTTATTGCTTTAGTATAAAAATATTAAATTGCTAAGCAATTAAAAAGTTAAAACTATAAAAAATAATTAAATAATAAATAAATAAAGCTTAAATTAAGTTAAACATTTTAATTAATATATAAAAAATTGTATAAAAAAAATTATTGCTTTTTTATTTTTAATAGCTATAAAAGTTATTATTTAATTAAATTTAAACTATATTATAAAAAAAACAATATTATTACTTTTTATATGCTTTTTTATTTTTTTTATAAGCTTTAATTATTAAATGTTAAATGTTTTAGTTTTTTAAAACAGTTGTATAATAAACAAATTAAACATTTTATATAAACATATATTATATATATTAAAAAAAAATTTTTTTTAATAGCGTTTTTTTATACGTTTAATAAATTAATAATTTTAAACAACATATAAAAAAGTTTTAAAAAAGCAAAATTAGTACTATATAATTTTAAATATATAATTAATTAATTAAATTATTGTTTGTATACGCTGCAAATTAAATTATTATTTTTTTAATTATTAAATTATAAACATTTTATTACTTTAAATAATTTAGCTAAAACAAATTTGTTATTTTAATATATTAAGCAAAAAATTATATAATATTAAAATAGCTTTTTTATAGCTATTTTTAAAAGTTTAAGCTAAATTATATATAATATAACTAACATTATATATTATTTTATATTATTAAAAAAAAAAATCGCAACTTTTTATTAAACAAATTATTAATTTAGCTAACGTTATTATATAAAAAAAACTTAATTATAAAATAAAAAATTATTTATTATACAAAAAGCAAAAGATTTGCAAGCTGCATAAAACGTAGTTAAATAAAAAAACTATAAAAATTGTTAAAATAGTTATTATATAAAAAAAAAAAAAATATGTGCTTAGCGCTATAAGCTTTGCAGCAAACTTAGCTATAATATGCAAACTTATTAAAATAATATAAAAACGTTTAACAAATTAAGATCTAAATAGTTTTAGTTAATTATATAAAGGGTTGTTAAATTATTTTTAAATATATGTATAAAAGTTGTAAAAGGTGGCTTATTTAATTAGGTAGCCAAGTTAATTAAAAGATGCGTTATTATATAATTAAATATTTTTTAAATTTTGTTAATTAATATGTTTTTAAACGCGTTTTTTGTTTTAAAAATATTTTATTATTTTAACTATTTTATTTAGGCGTATAGCTTTAAAAAAAAAATTTGTAAAAATTATTTTAACGTAGTTTTTAATAACGCTTTAAATAAAATAGCTAAAAAATAAAAAAAATATTATTAAATTTATTATTTTATTATATAATATTTTTTTACAAAGTTATTAAAAAATAAAGTAAATATTTTTGCATAAAAAATTAGCTTATAAAGTACGCTAAAAAAAAGTGTAAAACTTGTTTATATATAAAACTAACTTGTAAAATGCGTTATACTTTTTTATTTATTTTATCTTTTTTAGCTTTTTAATATTAATTGTTTTAGTTTATTAAAACAAATGTATAATTAGCAAATTAAAAATATAATATATAATGTTAAATAGGCTTTATATAATATTATACGTTAAATATACGCATAAAATAAAATATAATTTATTATATTATATTTATTTATATTTTTATTTTAAAAAAAAAAAAGGCTTTATATAAAGCAAAGTTTTTACTTTAAATAAAAACTTTTGCTAGCGTACAAGCTAAAAAAATAATAAAAATTAAGTGCGCACGTACTAATAACTTTATATATAACAATAACTTTATATATGCTTATGTTATAATTTAGGTGTACTACTAACTAAACTATTAATTAAAGTGTGTTTTTTTTAATTTTGTTTGCTTATATTACTATGATTTATCCAAGTGTGCTCCGCACACTATTTTTTGCTTTTACAAGCTTTAGTTTTATATAAAACCTACTATATAAAATATACATTATATTGTATTTAACCTTAAAAGACATTTTAAACGTAACAGCTTATACATATAACGTATCTCCCACTTGGATTGGCCACCCCAAAATATATACAAAAAACGTCCGTGCGCTTTTAAATAACTCTACCAATATAAGTCCTATAAACTAATAATTAGTATATTTGGATTCCTTACTTTATAAGAAA